>CAKNYM010033858.1:0-18287 GCA_932195095.1 Andricus curvator
TGTGTAATATGATCCGTTTATTTTTGAATAATAATTATATAAAAGATAGAACGATTTGCATAATATATTGTCCAAAATTGCAGTGTAATTAACAAATTATAATTTTGGCGTGAATTTCGCTATTTTGAATAACGTAACGTAAACCACAACCGAGTGAATATATTGTTACGTTTATAACACAATACGCCAGAATAGAAACAAGAAAAGATAACGAAATTTTTTTAATTCCCTTCGACCTCATTCAGAATTGTTTAACTTCAAACGATTTACATATCTGAAATTTTACATTCATTGACAATGAAATTGTCCTTCCATTTTCAGCAATTGAAGTTGATATGATTTGATTGGGAAAGTTTACATTTTAAACAATTTCATTTATTGAGCCTTTGTATTTAAAATGAAACAATTGCAGAATTGCGGAATTGTTCAACTTTCGATACTATTGCATTTTTAATTTTAAGCCCTTCAAATTGTGAAGTTGCACATTTTTTGTTATTTTAGTTTTACGCATACTATGTCGAATTTTTAAGACCCTAAAATTATACTATTTCAACTAAAAATGCTTTCATTTTTAAACGGGTTGTATTTAAAAGTGTTAAATTGTGAACAGTCTGATTTATATGATTGAAATTTTTTAAAATTTTTTATGAGTCACATTGAAAATCAAAAGATTACAATACAAATACAAAACAAGTTTGTCATTTGGTTGAAAATAATTTAATTTTGAAGGTATAGTTCTATCATAGTTTATTATTTGGGGTCAAACGCCAGTAGGGCCGGAATTGTTCAATTTTTCAGGCTTCCAATTTGACGCAATAAATAAGGATGTACACTAGTTATTTCAAGTTCAAAAATAAGCATTGTTAAAAATGATTTTTAAATTTGAGGGAAATACTCCTATTATTAGGTGAACTTCAGAAAAAAATATTTCAGGTTATTCTTTTATCACTTAATTTTATTCATTGAAGGATTCTCTACGAATCTCATTGGTACGCTTCTATTTACAACATTTTATGCAGGAATTACACAATTATTAATTTTATTGACAATATTTTTCTTAAATACATTTTTTTAAATAAAAATAGAATAATCCGTACAACCTTAGGATTGAATAAGAATTGCGCAGCTTTTACCTGAACAGAAAGCAGAAACATGTAAGCCTCTAAATGAATCAGTAAATGTTTAGTTTTTAATATTTTATTTATATATTTTGTTGTCTAAAATACCACACTGCTCAGTTTCGTTGATGTTAATTTCAACTTTTAATTTTGTTTGAATACGGAATTAAACGTTTCAATTTTCAAAGTGTACAATTTTTAATGACGTGGCTACGTGTACAGAAATGTCGGTACGAATAGCTGAATTTTTTTTTGTACGAATTTGAGAACGAAGGGGCTCTATGCGCCGAAATTTGGGTTCGAATAGCAGGATATTTTCGGTACATGTAGTAGATTGTAGACACTTCGAATTTTTAAAGATTCATTTTCAATCCGCCACATTTTAGTTGCAACAAATTTAAACTTTTTGAGTTAAAAAATTTTGAACCTCTGTTTGAAAGCATTACACCAAAAAATTTGTATTCTCTTTGTCAATACGAAATTCATTGATATGTTTAATTTTGCAATGGTTATTCCTCTTTTAATTTTCTGTTTGTATCGTTCAGAGGGTGTACAATTTCAATCCTTTACGTCATTGTGACAATGATTTATTAAATATATTTGACCAATTAATAGCTAACTGTATATTTCATTATAGCGATCAGAGAACCAATTTTTGTAACAATTTTAATTTAACTTAAACTATAAACTATAAATATAACAGAGAATTCAATTCGCAATTCATATTGACTTACACCTTATTGCTTATTATATACCTTATTATGCAAGATAAAACAATTCGAAATTCATATTAACTTATTATACCTTATTATGCAAGATAAAAATTTGCTTTTGAAATTATAAAAATTCAAAGAATTATAGGTAGATATGACGTTTTGAAGAATAGAAAACATTTAAGGAAAAATAACAAAATCAATGGGATCTAATTTCTAACAGGAGTATCAGAAGTGCCCCGCCCTGTCGCCCGAAATATATACCTGCTTTTCTTTACATCTCCAGGTTTAATCTTTAAATTTAAAGGATGGGGTACTCGGGAAATTTACTAATGCTAACAAAAGCTATTGAGTGAAAATTTCAAGGACACTTTCCTTCATCAAGTTTTAGGTTTCTTGTTTGAATTTTAGAATTTAGAATTTAGATCTTTCAGACCAGCCAGAGATATAACTGATCCTTAAGATTTTCAAAAAAGGCACCAAAAATACTTTTCTGAGACGCTATTGATTTATACGTTTCGTGAAATTCTGCGTCGAATGATATATACTATGAAGACACCATTTTTTGACACCTCATATATATAGGGGCCGTTCAAAAAATGCTGAAAAATACAAAAAAAATTTTAACACAGCGACAAAACAGACAAATCAAATTTTGTATTCGAAATGATAATTTTTCGAACTGGAAAAGGGAAGGGAAAAGTTCTGTCGCACCCTATCACTTTCCCAGCTTTATGAATTCTTTACAAAAATTGTCAGAATTACTCTATTAAAAAATGTATGATCAAAAAGTCTTTTCTATTCATGCGTCAACTTTGAATTATGTCGATGAAAACAGTTTTTCTGTTTAAAGCAGATGACTCAAATATTATAAATGAGCCATAACTTCCTTAATCTTCAATAAAGTGTATTAATATTATAGATCAATCGATTTCTCTCGATAAAAGAATCTTTTCTGTTCTTGCATCAATTTTGAATTATGTTAGTGAAAAAAGTTTAATATAAAAAATCGTGTTTTCAAATATTATGCATTACCATAGCTTCCTTACTCTTCAATAAAATGTATAAATTCTATGGGTCAATCGATTCGTCTTGAATCAACACAACTTTTCTATTCTCGCATTAACTTTAAATTATGAGAATGAGAAAATTTTTAATATAAAAAACGATTTAAAAAATATATAAATTACCATAACTTCCCTACTCTTTAATAAAATGTAATAATATTGTAGGTCAATCGATTCCTCTCGAACCAGGGAATCTTTTATATTCTTGCATCAACTTTGAATTATGCTAATGGAAAAAGTTTTACAATAAAATACCGATTTTTCAAATATTATGCATTACCATAGCATCCTTGCTCTTCAATAAAATGTATTAATATTATAAGTCGATCGATTCTACTCGAATCAACACATCTTTTATGTTCTTGCATCAACTTTAAATTATGATAATGAAAAAAGTTTTACAATAAAAAACCGGTTTTCAAAATATATAAATTACCATAACTTCCCTACTCTTTAATAAAATGTATTAATATTGTAGGTCAATCGATTCGTCTCGAACCGGGGAATCTTTTATATTCTTGCATCAACTTTGAATTATGTTAAAGAAAAAAGTTTTACTATAAAAAACCGTGTTTTCAAATATTATGCATTACCATAGCTTCCTTACTCTTCAATAGAATGTATCAATATTATAGGTCAATCGATTCGCCTTGAATCAACACAACTTTTCTATTTTCGCATCAACTTTAAATTATGAGAATGAGAACATTTTTACTATAAAAATCGATTTCAAAAATATATAAATCACCATAACTTCCCTACTCTTCAATAAAATGTATTAGTATTGTAGGTCAATCGATTCGTCTCGTACCGAAGAATCTTTTATATTCTTGTATCAACTTTGAATTATGTCAATGAACAAAGTTTTACTATCAAAAACCGATTTTTCAAATATTATGCATTACCATAACTTCCTTACTCTTCAATAAAATGTATAAATGCTATGGGTCAATCGATTCGTCTTGAATCAACACAACTTTTCTATTCTCGCATTAACTTTAAATTATGAGAATTAGAAAATTTTTACGATAAAAAACGATTTTAAAAATATATAAATTACCATAACTTCCCTACTCTTCAAAAAAATGTATTAATATTAGAGGTCGATCGATTCGTCTCGAACCAATGAATCTTTTATATTCTTGCATCAACTTTGAATTATGCTAATGGAAAAATTTTACTATAAAGAACCGATTTTAAAAAAATTATTCAGTGCTAAAAAAAAATTCAATAAATATTTTTAGAAATCTTTAGGTCAGTTTCAAGATATTAGTGAGGAAAATAAGCCCTCCAAATTTCATTAATTTATCTGCAACCGTTTTCTAGTTATCGTGTTCACAAAAAACCGTGACATCCACACACGCACACACACATATACACACACGCAGCCGAACAATTGCTTAGAACATTGTATTATACATTTTTAAATTGAGGAAGGTTTAATTAAATGAATTTGAAAATTTTTGAAAATGTTACCATTACAAAGCTTCCTTTATGAGGAAGCAAAAACTTGAGTTTTCAACAAAATAATTGAATTCTCCACCTAAAAAGATGAATTTGGAACAAAAAAGTGTAATAGTTGATATTTCAAGCAAAAAAATAATTAAATTTCACCCAAAAAAATGAATTTTAAAACCAAGCAGACGACATTTCAACAAATAAAGATTTTTCAGTCATGAAAGAAAAAAAAGTTATCCAAATCGTCGAACCTTCAAGCCAAAAGACGAATTTTCTGTATAAAAATGGAATTTTCCACCAAAAAATATTAATTTTCAGAAAAAATTATTTGTTATAAAATAGTTCAATTTTCAAACAATCAGATGAATTTTCAACTAAAAATATTAATCTTCAACAAAAAAGTTATTTCTTAACAAAGTTAAGCAAAAAAGATTAATTTGCAACTAAACAGTTGCATTTTTATCCAAGAAAGATGCAATTTTCATCCAAAAAAGATTTTATTGACTTTTCCATATCAAAATATGAGTTTTAAACAAGAAATAAATTTTCTACGAAAATAGTTGAATTTTCAACCCAAAACGACGAATTTTTAACAAAAATGTTTCACTTTTATCCGAGAAAGATGTAATTTCTACTAAACTAAATGCATTTTTAAATTAAAAAGACAAATTTTCAAAAAAATGGTTGAATTTTCATCCGAAAAAGTTGAATGTTCAACACTAAGATATGAATTTTGAACAAAAAGTACATTTTCTATGAAAATATTTGAATTTTTAACCCACAAAGAAGAATTTTGAACAAAACAGTTGAATTTTCAACCAAAAAGAATGATTTTTTAAAAAAATTGTTGAATTTTCAAACAAATAATACAATTTATAACTCAAAAGATAATCTTCAAGAGGAAGCAACTGAAAAAAAAAGAATTATAAATACAAGGCAAATAAATTACTAATAAGAATAATATGTAAGTTAATATTCAACTGCCAGAATGTTAAACTTGTATACAATTTAAACTAGAATCTTTTATAAACGGAATACAAATATTTCATATTTATTCTTCTTGACAGTTATTTAAAGTTATAGAAATTCACTGACTTTTACAAGATTTTTGTTTGTTAATTCCCTGACTTTTCCCTGACCAATAAAATTCCCTGACTTTTTTTTTTTAAATTGTTGTTGGCTACACTGTAAAAAAAATTTCTGGTAATTTTACCACTTTCAGAGTAGGTCCGATTATTACCTACTCCCAAAGTAACGTTTTCACTGACATTAACGAATATCCACTTTTAATATGGAATTCAACTTTTTAGTTATGTAAGTTTCCAGGCAGATTCTGTAAAATTACAATGCATTATGAATTTGTAGGTGATGGTATTCTAACCAAAAATATTCGATTTTTTATTCAACATGGCAAGTTTAGCATATACATGAGAAATGTGAGTAATTATTTCATATTAAAAGAAAGGGAAAAATTCCCCTCTTCAAACGATTATTATTTATTGAACTTAATTTATCCTTTTATTGTATATTTATACTATATTTTTTATCAATTTTGTAAATAAAATTTTCCATAATTTATACCGTTCTGAAACACTCTTTTACAAATAATTTTAATTTTACCATTTTTTTTATTATTCTCCGCAACTTTGAAACTTTAAAATTACTTGTACTTATACTACGTTAAGAGCTGTGCAAGTACGCCTCGTTATCAATTATCAAATTTCAAGACGTGAGATTACTTTGGAAAAAGGAATTTTTAACAGTTTCTGTACTTTTACCAGCGTCAAAGAAATCAACACTCTGAAAGTAGGTCCATTTATTACCTACTCTGAAAGTCACAAATTCACAAGCAGAAACTCTACTTCTACAACGCCTTGCTATAGTGTCAGTCTAAAAGTGGTAAAGTTACAAGATTGGTTGGAACTTCTAACATGCAAGTGGTATTCATTCCATAATCAGAGTAGTAAAATTGCACCAATTTTTTGTTGGTAATTTTACCATTCTAAGTGGTAGAATTTTTTTATTTTTTACAGTGTAGGTTCGTTTTTCACTGACCAGATTTCTTTGGCACGTACAATTCATATTAAGTTTATGTATACTTACTGCTAGTTATTTGTTTCATTTGCGAATTTCCAAAAATTACGTACATGAATGAAAGACCCCCCCCCCCCCTTCCGTAACGGATCGTAGCAAAATATCTCGACCCCTCCCACCTCCTTGAGCTGTAACGTAATTTAAGTTGGGTCCCTAATAAGCAAACACTATTTGAATAAAAAGTGTTAGCACAAATATTTTCGCTTAGCCCAGATACTTCGATATAATTATAATATATTTGATATAAAGTTAAAAATATTTACTATTGAAATAGTTTACTTTAGGCCACACGTCTTTTACTTTAACATTTTTTAACTTTTTCATGACGAAAACTAATAGTACCAACTTACAATTTGTTATGATGACAATTTTTACAATTAACTGTTTGAACATTTCTAAATTTTTTAAATTAAAAAATGAAAATTTCCATTAAAGATTTTCACGCCCATATGTCTAATGATGACTGTTTACAGTTTAAAAGGACTCCAGCTTCCACGGCATTGTATAATAACTACTTCTCTTTACCTGTTGTAGTATACAGTGCTGAAGACCAAAATTGTCTCGGAAATATTGAGACAATACTGTTTGAAATACCTCTTGTATTTCAAAATATTTTGACATAATATTTCTACCCGCCCTTATTTCACGATTAGTCGTTTACCTTTAAATATTTCCTGACCTAAAGAAGTAGGGAAAGGGTGATTTTAGATAAATAAACCAAAAATGACAAATTCCATCAAAAAATGCTCAGAAGAAATTTTGTAGGATTTTTGGCATATTATTTTCGAGAAATAAAACCCAAGCATCAAGTCTTATCAAAAAATGGTTGAGGGAGAAATTGTAGATATTTCAAAAAGCTTCAATTCTTCTTTTAAACATTCTTCATGTATCTGTCGTTGGCTAACAAACTCTCTCTTTCTTTCAGAATACAAAAGTGTGCCAAAGCTCGACGATTTGATCCGTTCATTTTTTTGAGAGTTATCATGTTTACGGACATACAGACAGACAGACGCCATTGCCAAAACTTGATTTTCGGCTTCAGGGGATCTCAAAACGTGGAGATCCGTTCAAAAATTGAGGTGTGAAATTTCGGCCTATTGTAATACTTTCTCAATCATAAATGCTTAGAATGTAAAAATGATTACATATTTTAATGAGTGAAGACTTGTTTTATGCATTAGAATTGTAATTCTAATTAAAGTTTTTAATTTTTTAATATAAAAATTATTCCAATTAGAAAGTTTTCTATTAAAAATTATGACTTCTAATTTAAAGTAAAAATTCTTAATTTTGAAGGTTTCAATTAAAAATCATTTAACATTGAAGGCTTTTAATTAGAAATTATATAATCTTTATCGGTTATATTATATTTTGTTTAACTTCGCAAGCGTTCCTCATTTAAAAGATCAATTTAATAAATTCTGAAATTATTAGATTTTTATCGTTGCAAAATAATAGCAATGCTTTTATTCATAACCCTGCAACCTTAACATTTACACATTTGCAAAGAAAAAAAAGTTTTGAATGTAAATGAAAATTTAGTATAAGTTCCTGGAGTTAATTTTTACATAGAATTGATTGGTGCAGTTTACTTCTAACCTAGGATCAATATTGATTAATTTGTTTCAAATTATTTAATAAAAAAATGCTGTAAGAAAGAGAAAATTTAATGCATGTTTCTTTATCCATTTTAAAGAAACATTGATATCATCTTTACTTAACACACCGGAATGTGAAATGTCAATTGGAAAAATAAATATTTACCTAATTACAAAATTAGCATTAAAATTAATTATTGTGGCAAACCTTTAATATTGTCACTAATTTATTTTCTGTACAAATAAAATAAGGATTGGAATTTCAAAAGTATTATCATTTTATATTAATTTGTTATTTTGTAAATCATGTCAGAATCCCTGCTTCTACTTAACGATGTTTTGAGATAACATGGAGAAGCTGCAAGGATAATAGATTTAAAATCATTACCCTTAGAGCCGCAGAGCAACGATTGTACCTACAGAGAAAGAGTGAAGGAAGGTAGTACGAAGAGGGCAGTAGCCATGATCGAATAAATACATGGTCTAGCCACTTGAGGGCCCCGTTTTGTACAAGTCACGCAACCGCTTAGTTTCACCATTTTGTTAGTATAACCGCGCAGTTTGAATCTGATGCGTACTCTCAGTACGACAAACTATTGTAGGAAAATCAGTATGTAGGAAGATAATATTATGAAAATATTGAAAGAATGAATTCCAAAAGTACTTGGAATACGTACTGTATACCATTAAGCCATTTCCCTTTCAGGGTAGGCGTGACACTAACCGATTCGGGTAGTGTTTCTAGGTGGATAGTTTTCTTGTAGTTATAAATAACTACAAATTTGGGCTCACCACACCCATAATATGCCAAGAGCACACAGTATTCTCGAATGGTCACCCATCCAAGTACTAACCGCGCCCAACGCTGCTTAACTTCAGTGATCTGACGAGAACTGGTTTTTTCAGCGTGGCATGGCCGTTGGCTGAATGATGTATATTAGAACACTGATAAGAAAATAAATTATAATTGAGACAGAATGGAAGTTTGTAAATAATACTGAATGACAGCGATCAAAAGTACATAAAAATTTTGATATTTATGATAATTAATAACATTTTCAATATCTCTGTTTTACAGTGTATACATAATTCTCATGTCGCCAATTCTTTCAGAAAAATATAAGCAAAACTGACAGAGGTCTGCAATAGGATTACAACTAGGGTCCGTAAAATTTACAGAAAAGTTTGTAAGGTTAAAGAGATTAATGAATCTCATTTTTACGATGAAAAGATAAGTACGTAGCAGTAATTGCTAAATAACATCCTAATATATACATGTACAGAAATAAATTATTTTGTAATCAATTTAGAAATAATGCAATCAAACTTTAAACCAAATTTAAATTTTGTTTTGGATATTTTTCTGTTGATATTAATAATGACAAATAATGGAAAGGAAGCATACATCACAATAATCAGTATATGTTTCATTAACAGCACGAAGTAGCATAAGGAGATCCAACTCTATGGGCCATTTCAGAAGATTGTACCCCCATTTTTCCCTGCCCACATCCTATAGCACTTCAGATAACGTATTTTGGCGCCTCTTGCGGAAAACCGTTATAACATAGGTTTTGCCGTTGGTTTTCAACAGTTTCAAATTCTCTCATGAGAGGCGCTACAATAACTAATCTGCTATGCTGTGGGTATGCTATAGGAAGTGGGCACGGAAACATGGGGGGGTATCCTTATATTAGAGTTGGATCTCCTTATACTACTTCGTGATTAACAGTTATGAAAGTACAATCTGGTAAAATTTGGTTTTTTATATTTTCTTTTTACATATATCACACTTACTCGGACTGACGGGTAATTTGGAATCGTTAACACAATACCAAAGAAAATTAAAAATATTTAATAATCCAACTTTTTGTTGATAGAACAAATCGAGACAAAGTTTGAAAAACTCTATGACCTTTATATGGGAAAATTCGTAAATGTGTTTAAAGCTCAGAAAAGAAAAAACCTTCGTTTTAGGAAAGCACCAATATTTAAAGTACCTACTTTTTTTGTTTTGATGTAATCTTTTGCCTGCGATTATTATACAAAAACTTTTGTCATTTTTGGAATGAACAATATGTGTGCGGGATACATTTTATTCATTAAGATAATTTACAACAAGAAATCAAGATTTACTTCATCTTCGACATTTCGATGAGAAAACTTTGTCCACGAATCACCATATAATGCAATGTGGAAAGTAAATTATCATTAGCTTCGTTGGTATATATTTATAGTAAGACTTATATCATTCTTACATTCTTCTCATATTGTAAAATTTCGAAATTATTTTTCCTTTTCATATAAATATGTATGTGTGCAATATTATAGGGTTTACATATTTATATTATAGGGAAAAAGTTTAATAAAAAAATCATTCATTTCGGAGAAAATTGAGTTTTGCTTTTGAGGTTAGAAGTTTTTGGTTTCTGAAAATCGTCTTAAAATCGTGACAAAAATTGTAATTTTCATTTCGTTTTTTAAATTCTTAGACGTACTCGAGATGACCAGTTGATAAACACAAAGAAAGTTTTATTGAAAAATGTATTCACTTCCCAAAAAATCAATTTTCAATAAAACGGTGTCACTGTATGACAGGCGATTTTTCGCATTCAGGTAGGGATAAATAATAGAATTAACATTTTCTGCTGTTGAACCATGAAGATATTGAATTAAATGGCTTTTATGAATATCGTAAAAAAGGCTTTATCACGAAAGTCTTTATTTTTAATGGATATGAAAATCAAACTTTGAGGTATTGCTATCATCATCAAAAATACGATTTCGAAAAATTACTTTTAACTTGATATGTATTTTAATTTTTGAGAATTTTCTAACAATAAATCACATTTTCAAAAAATTGTCAGTTGCCAGCTTCTACCTTTCCACCCTTCATATATTAATTATATTACGAGCGTTAGACAAATTTGTAGGAAAAGAAGTGTGAACAAGAGTATCGATCATTATAAATAAATATTTAATATCTTTCAATCAAATTTTCCGCCAAAATTGATGAAAAAATATTTAAAAATGAATAATACATAATAATTATTCTTTTATATGTCATGAGCACTGCACTATAATTAATTAATTCAGTACTTTCCCAATGGACTTCAATTTTATTTTATTCTATACACATATGCCAGTTTTTGTCAGCAGGAAGAGGTTGTGATACACATAACCTAAAATCATAGTTAATCCGTAATTTCCTTTACCCATCTTCAACATTAAAACACATTTTGTTAGTATTGGAATATTTCTATACCTCAAAATTACACACAAAATTTAATTCTAAAATTTTAATTTTAAAATCACTTACATTTGCCGCCTTACTTATCCAAGATGGAGAAACTAAGCGGTTGGTTCTGATTGGCTCAGTTTTTTTTACTTGCGCGTGGCTAGACCATGTATTTATTGGATCATGGCAGTAGCTACGCACCGCGCGAAAGTAGTTGCTATATATATATTGTTCCCCCACTCCGCCGCCACTTGCCGCATCTAGGTGTATAATATCTTTGTTCCTGTGGACTGACGGCTTTTCTTTTTGAAACGAGCGCAATGTTTTTGTAACGAGTCGTAGGTAAGGGCGCCGTAGGCGCCCGAGCCGGAGGCGAGTTACAAAAACATGGCGCTCGTTTAAAAAAAGCCGTCAGTCCACACTAGTCACGAAATGTACTATTTTGGTTCACTAATCAACTCACTAACCTAATCATAATTTCTTTTCAGCTTGGTAAATGTTGATCTTTTAATTTAAGGTTTGGCCTTTACCCGATGCCGAAATAACATTTAAAAAATTTGTTGTGTTTGAAAAAAAATCGAATCAAAATTTATATCAATTACATTTAGTTTAAACCCCTATTCATGGTAGAAATGCACTATATTATTAACTGCAAAATTTATTAAATTTACAAACAAACTTAACATTTTTTTGTTGAAAATATACATTATAATGAATTTAGATCATTAAAAATGTATAAGGTAGGACTGATTCACATAGCCTTAATGACGAGTCCCGTGAGTCAGTCCAGGACGATATATGGAAAATCTATTTTTTTTTAAATAAATATATATTTTAAAATTAATTGCAGAACACAAAGCAAATAAATATTATCGACCCCAATCTTAATAAATAAATCTTCCTTACAAAAACAAAAAAAGATTCAAACTCTTGAAGCTAAAATTTTTTTAATTTGAAATTATAAAAACTGAACTGCAAATCAAAACACTTGAAGTGGATTATTTTTGAATTTTAAACTTTGAAAATTAAAGTTTAATTTTTTTAAATTTAAACGCTTGAATAATAAATAATTGTTAAACTTTTATAAATTGTACAATTAAAAGATTGAAAATAATATATATAAATCCACACTATCATTTTCAATTCTCCTAATTGAAGAATGAATCAACAAATTTATAGAATTTAAAAATTATATCTTTTTAAGCAATTTTAAGTTAGAAACATTCCAAATTGAAAGATTAAATTTTTTTAAACTGAAAACTTTTTAAAATAGAAATAAAATTATATTAATTGTAGGTCCTTAAAAATTAATAATTGTTCAATTGTTATTCATGCACTAAACATTGTTTTGAAATATATTTTAAATGTTTTCTCAAAATTATTATTATATTATATATTATTATATTATATTATAAAATAATTGTTGTATCATCTTGAAACCTCTCAAAATCCTCAAACAGCTTCAAAATTTTAATTAAAAAGATTAAGAAATCTACATTCTGTTAAAGATTGTTTGGAATGTTTTAAAATTTCTAATTGTTTTTGAAATTCTTTTAAAAATTCGAATTTTTTTTCAAATGATCCTAATTTTTTCTAAAACTTTGATTAAATCCTGGAAAATTAAAAAAAAAGAATCACTTAAAATGTCCCAAATTATTTTTTGACAATTCTGGATGCCTTTTGAAATCCTTTTTAATATCATGTTAAATTTTTTTTTTTTTTTTGATAAAAAGTTATTTAAAATTTTCCCAAGAATTTTGTTTTTAATAAAAAGTTATTTAAAATTTTCCCAAGAATTTTCCAACGTTTTTATTATCTTCAAACTTTTCAAAACCCTTAAAAAGCTTCAAAATTTTATTTTGAAATCTTCAAAAATCTATGTTTTGTTTTGATAATTTTTTGGAATCTTTTCATGTTTAAAATTAAATTTGAATTTTTTCAAAATTTTTAAAGTATCTCTTGAAATTACTCGAATTTTTCCTAAATGAATTTATACAACAAAAAATCAACAATTTCACTTACGAATAAAAAATGGTTTAAAAAGAACAATTAAAATTGTCACATTTAAAGATTAAATTTAGCTCTCTGAAATTTTATTTTATTTATAATTGATAATTTTATATAAGCAGTCAAACCTTGCTGAATATTAAAAAATTGTTCTTTTTCTTAATTAAAAATTCCCAAATTGAATGGGTTAAATATGGAATATCCGGATCTTTTGGTACGAGAGAAAAGTGATTATTTTCTTCATTATTGTCGTAGCCCGAGTTGCAGCCAAGAGCTATACACTTATATCTCATGTTTTCCACACTTATTATTTTGCACACACTTATTAAAAAATATATAATCTTCACTGTACTACACATTCCTTGACTTCTTTTCATGAATTTCTCCGATAAAACTCATTTATTTAATTAATTATAAGTTTCGTCCATGCAACACAGTACAAATCTCAGCCGTCCTGATTGGAGCGCCAACTGTCGGATTAGTTCACCAGCCGGACGCTAAGGAAATCAGATAAGTGGGGGCGATGCAGGAGCCTGTGCAGCAGGCAGCTTGAAGCACTCTGATGGGAGCGAGACGGCAGAGAAAGGCTTCGTTAGGTTTAGTTTGGGAACTAGCTACGGGCGGCGCTAGTAAACAAACCAGCTACAGCAGTGGGACTCCGATGCTGATTCGAAGTCGAAAATCGAATGAATCTCTCTTTCTATCTCCACACGTTAGAAAAAGAGATCCGTTCGATTTTCGACTTTCGACACGGTATCGGAGTCCCACTGCAGAGGGACCACAGACAGTGTGGCAACCTAGTGTCATTCTTGCTGATTGTCTCAGTTTTCTTATACATATACTATAGATCAATAGTATACTAAACTATAGAAAACCTCAACTTAAAATGGTGGCATCCCTTCTCAAAATGGCGGCATCCGGCTAGGTTGACACACGTCTCTGGACCCTCTGTAAAACCAGCTACAGAGGGTCCAGAGACAGTGTGGCCACCTAGTGTCATTCTTGCTGATTGGCTCAGTTTTCTTATAGATATTTTGGTATATATATAGTTAAAAGTTTGTCATAAGGACAACCGCAGGATTTCGCCAGGAGCGGGTGCTAATCTGAAAAATTGCACCCGCTCCCAGCGAAATCGCGGTAAAATTTCAGCTGTAACCACGTCTCACGACCGTGAGATAGGTGGTTACAGTCTGCGACGAACTCAATACGATGGTCCGGCAAAAGTCTCGTGCACCCTGAGGACACGGAGCGACCCAAGGACGACCGCCTTCTGCATTTTCCCCGCAAGTGTCTCAGTATTTTTTCGACACGCAGGGATGCTTTTCAGGCTATTAACCAGTGAAACCTTGGCACTTCCAAGAGCGCCGATGATCAAGACGATTAGCTTAACAGAATATTCCGGGTATAACCGTCGCAACTCCCTTATAAGGTCTTTATACCTCTCTTTCTTTTCTTTCTCCTTGGCTGTGACGTTTTTGTCAGCTGGTGCCGAAAATTCGATAACGAACATGGTTCGTTTCTCGAAGTCAAGGAGAACTATGTCAGGCCTCGAGTGCGCAACAGAAACAATTGTCGAGAATATGAAGTTCCAGTATATGCGGCACCTCTCATTTTCGACAATTGACTCTATTTCTCTAGGAGCGTTTAGCGGAGAGGTATTTGGGCTAATGCCATAAGAGTGACAGAGATGGTAATAAAGCACTCTTAGTGCCGCATTGTGCCTTTGGATGTAGGTCGTTCCCGCATGAGTTGGACAACTAGATAGTATGTGTCCTAGATGCTCGGGGTGTGCATGACACGCTCTGCAACTATCATCGGGAATGTCTTGGCTCAAAATGTGGCGACGGTATGCTAGAGTGGAAATGACACCGTCTTGACATGCCAAAATGAAGCCCTCCGTGCCCGACTTCAATCCGGGTGATCTAAGGAAAGCAAACGTTAGCTCATACGACATCGACTGATCTTCCACATTTCTGTGGAAGATGCCGTGCATCCTCTTGTCGAGGAGCTGTTCGTGGAAGTTTTTCTCCTGTGCTTTCTTAATCCGGGCCTTCAGGAGTGAGTATTCAAGATGGATAAGATTTGATGCATTTTGCTCACCCCTAATATTGAAGTCAAGGCCGAGTGTTTCAGCAGCCTCCTCCGCTGCTTTGTACAGAAACGCCCCTTTTCCCACTTCTTCGTGTTCCCTGACCATTTTAAGAAGAGGGTCTTGTCCATTTGCAACTATATGTGCTGTACCCAGAATGAGTCTGTTGTGAAGACATTCAAGATTCAGTATTCCGCGACCACCTAGGCGGCGTGAGATGTAAAGTCGCGGAACAGAAGACTTAAGGTGCATGCTCTTGTTCATGTGCAAAACCTTTCGCGTCCCGATATCAAGGGATCTGAGCTCGTCCTTCGTCCATGGAACCACTCCAAATGAATAGAGTACTACCGGCACGGCAAGCATGTTCGTTGCAGATACTTTGTTTCTCGCCGACAGTTCGGAAGACCAAATCTGCCGGATGAGACGTTTGTATCTGCATCGGAGAGTATCCTTTATAGATGTCGTGTCCTGAATGCGGCTCTGTGGCACGCCCAGGTATGTATAGGTCTCTCCAGCGCAAAGGTGTCGTATAGCGCTTCTGTCAACGAGCTCAGGATCTTCGGGGATGCCATTAAGTTTTCCTTTCTTCAAATTAACCTTGGCGCATTTCTCTAACCCGAATTCCATTCCAATCTCTTGAGTGTACTCTTTGACAATTTTCAGAGCTAGATGTAGTTTCTCTTGATTCCTAGCATAGATCTTAAGATCATCCATGTAAAATACATGAGTGACCTTATGCTTTCGGTTTCCAGGTTTTCCGCAGAAATACCCTTCGGAATGGCGAAGTGCGAGAGATAGTGGCAATAATGTGAGGCAAAAGAGGAGAGGGCTCATGGTGTCGCCCTGAAATACACCTCTCTGAAAGGTGATACTGTTAGTGATCACACGATGTTTTCCAGATGAGATAGTAAATCTGGTTTTCCAAAGCGGCATTAATGTCTCTATGCACCTCACGATGTGTGGATGAACCTTTAGGCTTTCCAACAGACAGATGATAAGTCTATGGGAGGTTGAATCGAAAGCTTTCCGGTAATCAATCCAGGCCATCGATAGAAATCGCTGATAGTATGCTGCGTCTTTACAGACACATCTATCGATGAGCAAGTTCTCCCGACATCCCGCTACGCCTTTCTTTGAGCCACGTTGTTCATACATCTCTCGCCATACAGGTCCAATTGTCCGAACAATCCTATCATTTAGGATAGCTGTGAAGATCTTATACAGTGTGTTCAGACAAGTTATTGGCCTGTAATTCTTAGGGTCAGCTAAGTTGCCCGTCTTCGGCAGGAGCACTGTGCGCCCTTCCACCAACCACCCCGGAATAGGCTCTTCCGACTTTAGATATGAGGTAAAAATTCGGGCCAGATGCTGGTGGGTTGAAGGAAACTTCTTCCACCAGAAGGTCTTGATGCCATCTGGTCCCGGAGCGGAATAGTTCTTCATGCCTCTTAATACGTTTTTCACCTCCTCGGTAGTGATAGGTGGGCATTCCTCCTCAGCTGTGATGAGGGCATTGCACAGCTCCTTGAAGCTGTTTATGTTCTTTGAGCCTTCTTTAAGTGGATGTTGGACTTCGTAGACTTCTCTCCAAAATGCTTCGACCTCCTCTGGTTTGGGCGGATGGTCGACAGTAACTGGAGGGTCTTGGAAGAGTCGAGATGGGTCAGACGAAAACTGTTGATTTTCTCTGACCCACCTCTCTCTCCGCTCTAGACTTCTCCTAGCGTCAGATAGTACTCGTATTCTGTCAACAATATGCTGCCTGATGGTCAGTAGCTTTGACTTGTTGATTGTGTGATGACGGATCCGCAGTTCGCGCGTGAACTGTCGAACCTTGGCAGTGAAAGTCCTGCCAGATGTTATGTAGTCAATCACACACTGAATGCGGGACGCGTACTGTCTTGCCCAGCCTATCTTTGTGCTAAGTTGATGCATTCGTCTTTTGGTCTTATGATCAACCGTTGGTTTTGTTTTACGGTTTGCATCTGCCAAAGTTCTCGCTGCATTGTACACACTACAATTGATAGTCCAGAGGTCGGATTCTTCGGAAAAATCTCCACGAAGCTCATCATCCAGTTCAGTCAGATCTTTGGGCTTGGGAGAAACCTGAATGTTGATGTTTCTCCGGGTCTTGAAGCATCGTTCTCCCTCTATTGGATGCCTGTTCGAGACTGGTCTCAGTGTCGCCTCTCTTTCTCTGTTGCCGGCTTGTTCTGGCTGCGGTTGTGTAGGCGCTCCGCTTATATAACCCCTTTTCCGGAGGTCCTCGGCACGGTTTCGCAGACGTTTTTGCGAAAAATCCGAGAGCTCTGGGTGTTTCTCGCACCACAGAGCATGCAGTCGCGCCATGTAACCTTTTCGTTCAGGGGCCATACTGGTATCATAGCACTCCAGCAGGTCGTCCCTGAGTCGATCCGTCCACTCAAAAGTAACGAGATTTCGCCGGTCAATCGCATTGACTCCGTCTTGATTGGCTCCCCCAACTCTAGGGTAGTCGGCATTGTTGTCCGACCCATTGTCGGGAGCCCTGCGCGTTCGATTGTTTTGAACCGCACTTCCTACAACTATGTTTGGTGTTGTCATTGTTGTTCCCACGAGCAGCTAGGGAAAAGGGTTAGTCCATCCTTGTAGAGCCCCGCGTGCAAGGATAAGGCTGATACTCTGAGAGGTCGCCCGGTATCCCAGAGTCACCGTTTGAGACACCACACCCAGGTGCCATTCAGCTTTCGGCACGGTTGTTACGCCTCCGCTTGGGGGTTATTCCTTCGGGACCATCCCTGGACAATTGTCCGCGACTGCTTATTAATTATTGTAACCATATTCAGCAGAAACCCTTGGTACAGGGACCCTCTATCCGCAACCCGAGGACGCGTCCGGTGGCTTTGTCATAGGCCCTTCGGTTCGA
>CAKNYM010033859.1:0-33621 GCA_932195095.1 Andricus curvator
TTTGTAAGAGTACTCATACTCTAATAGGATGAGTTTTCTTACAACCGTAGCAAGGCGAAGTTCGAGCTATTTTCGCAAGGGATAACGGCTTTAAAAGCATGAATCTTTGTACTTTTTTAGGATAAAGGGATTCCTGCTTAAAATGAATGAATTTTGTACCAAGATAGCAAGAATGAAACCTACGAAAAAAGCATGACTAGTGCTCTTACTATTATAGGCATATTATTTTCTCCGTGAGGGACTACATCACATTAAAAGTGGATTACTCCGATTACTTAAATTACTTCGAATTACTTAAATTACTGCGGATTACTAGAGTTGTTTCACCCTCGATGATTTATGACGAAGCAGCGAGTGTAAAATTTAAAGACAGTGGGTTTAATATTAATTACATATCAATATAAAATTACATAAATAAATAATTTTTGATGGAAACGCGTGCAAAGTCAGTGCATGACTCTAGCTTTGCTTTATAATTAGTTTAAAATGCTTAATTATTCTTAGATACCTTCTTCGCCTTCTGCATCGGCAGCTAATAAAAATACGAAACTATTAATTATTTTATTATGTGATTAATTCCAAGGCCTAATTTGATTTTACATTTTTTTTGTATTACCTGGTTCAGGCTCTTTCACTGAATCAATTTCCTCGGCTATAGACAAAAAAAACTCGTAAAAATGTATGATTCTGCAGTATATTTTAATTATTCCATTTAAAGGCCTCACAGTCCCTATGGGATAAAATATAGGGACCAAAGGGTGCTTTTTGTCACAGTAATAGGGTAATTTTTTCGCGCTCAAAAGGTAAAAAATTCAGGATAAAAGTAAAGAGCTTCAAAACAATTTAGTTAAATTTTAAATTGTTCAAAAGAATTGGAAAAAAAAAAAAAAAAAAATCCATTCTTTTCCGTAAAATTCTAATGAATTTAGAGGAATTTAAGGTAAACGAAATTAATTTTATGAAATTCATAAAAATTCAAGGTGAATTTAACCAAAAATTAAAATGAATTGGAAATAATTTTAAAAATCGCAAAAATTCCATTGATTTCAGTAAAATTTCAGCGAATTTAAAGGAAGAATTCAAAAGGATTTAAAAGAATTCAGGATACATTAATAAGAATTCAGGGTGAATTCCAAATGAATTGCCAAAAATATTTGAAAAACTCTTGAAATTTTTGTAACCCTACGAAATCCCTCACTTAAAATCCCTTAAAATTATTAAACCCATTGGAAATCCCCTGAAATTGTTCAAATTTCTTGAAAATGCCTTGAAATCTTTTTAAATACCCTAAATTATTTCAAAATCTTTGAAATCCCTTCAAACTATTGAAATAAAAAAAAAATTCCTAAAATATTTCAAATCCTTTGATATCTTTTGAAATCCCTTGAAACTTTTTAAAGTCCTTGAAAACGCCTGGAAATCTTTTACAATACCCTAAAATATTGCAAATCCTTTGAAATACCATTAAATTACTAGAATTAATTAAAAATTACTTCTAATCTTTTAAAATAACCTAAAATATTTAAAATCCCTTAAAAATTTTTAAAGCTCTCGAAAATGCTAAGAAATTTGAAAAAAATCAATTAAAAAAATTCAAATCCTTCAATAATTTTATCAATTGATCATCATGATCAATTAAATAAAAACTTTTAAAAATAAAAAAAATCCATTGAATAAGTAGAATTGGGTAAATTTAGAAGAATTCAAGTGAATTAAAACATTAAAAAGAATTTAAAAGAATTTAAAAGAGTTCAGGATAAATTAATAAGAATGCAGGGTGAATTCCAAAAAAATAATTTCAAATATCTTCAAATCTTTGAAACCCTACAAAATACCTCACTTCTCGTGAATAAATTCTTTAAAATTCACTAAAATATTATAAAATCCCGTGAAACTCTATGAAATCTGATAATAATTCCCGAAATTCTGGAAATTTTATTAAAATACCTTGAGAGCCTTAAAAACCCTTACAATCATTGAAATCCTCGAAAACCATATAAAATTCTGTTAAATCTTTCGATATCTTCCGAAATTCTAGAAAATTCTCTATCCTAAAATATTTCAAATGTTTTGAAATCCCTTCAAATTACTGAAATTATTTAAAAAATCATTGGAATCTTTTAAAAATCCCTAACATTCTTTGAAATCCCTTGAAACTTTTAAAAGCTCGTGAAAATTCCTTAGATTTAAAAATACTTTAACTTCTTAAAAATCTCTTCAGATTATTGAAATCTATTACAAATTTCCTGGAATCTTTAAAAATACCCTGACATATTTCAAAATAATTCAAGAGAATTCAGAAGAAGACGTTGAACCTAGAGGGCCGATAGAATTTGAAAAGTTAAAGTTAGAAGAATTGCGTCAAATGATGATAGAAGTAATACAGATGAACGAAAAACGGCAGGAAGAAAGAGGAGAGGAAAGAAACGAGGAAAAAGAAAAAAACGAGGAAAGAAAAGAAAAGAAACAAGAAATTAGGAAAGAAATGGCCGAACTTAGAAAAGAGATGCGAAAATGGGAAGAAGTTAGAGAAAATTTACAAAAAAGGATGCAGAATTTAGAACAAAGATTAGAAAAACAGGATGAGCATAATAAAAAGGTGGCACAATTAGAGGGTAGGATAGTGAAGATCGAAAAATCAAAACGGGAGTTTAATGTAGGGGAGAGTGGGGATAATGAAAGGGAAAGGATAAGGGAAATAGAAAGAAGATTAGAAAGGAAAGAATGAGATGAAAGAAAAATAAACATAGTGATAAAGGGTCTAAGATTAGAAGGAAAGGAATTGAAAGGAGTGGAAAATGTGCTAAAAAGGATAGATGCTAAAGTAGAGATAGAGGAAATGCGAAGTGTAGGAAAGGAAACGCGAAGAGGAGAAAAAATGGTACTAGTGAAGCTAAAGAAATGGGAACATAAAAGGGAAGTGATGACAAAGAAGAGCTTGTTATATGGAAGCTCGGAGAGAATAGAGGATGATTTGACATGGGCAGAAAGGAATATGCAGTATAAGTTAAGGCAAATAGCGAAAGGGGAAAGAAGTAAGGGAAAAAGAACGTGGGTTAAGTATGGCATAATACAGCTAGAAGGAGTATGGTGGGATTGGGACGAAGAAAGTGAACAGATAGTAAGAAATGAGGTACCGGGAAACTAGGAGAGAAAGGAACGGGAGAAAGGAAAATAAGAAATAGTAAGAAGCAAAGAGAGACGAGACATGAAGATAAGGAAGAATGGAGGATATGTTACTGGAATATAGCAGGATTGGAGAGAAAGGATAGGGAGTTTATGGGACATTTGGCACAATGGGATGTAGTAGTAATGATGGAGATGTGGCTAGATGAAAAGGGATGGAAAAGAGTAAGGGGACGGTTACCAAGAGGTTACAAATGGCAATTTAAAAATGCAAACAGGAAGAATAAAAAAGGCAGAGCAATGGTAATGGGAGTAAGGAACGAATGTATAAGAGGGAAGGATAAGAAAGAGATGAAAGAACGAAAAGAAGGATTAATAGTAGAAGAGGTAAAGATGGGAGGAGAGAAGTGGAAGATAGTGGGGGTTTGTGTGAACGGTGATATGCAGGAGAAATTGGAGGAGATGAAAGAAATGATTGAAGAAAATAAAGAAGAGATTAGGCTTATAATAGGGGGGGGGGGATTTCAATGCGAGAACAGGAGATAGAGGAGGAAGGGAATAGGGAGGAGAGACAGAGAGGAAGAAAATCCAAAGACAAGATGCTGAATGGGGAGGGAAAGAAATTGTTAAAGAGCTTGGAGGAGTTGGGATGGTTTATCTTAAACGGAAAGATAGAGGGAGATGAGGAAGGGGAATATACGCACTCAGGAGGTGAAAGGGGAACGGTAATTAATTATGTGATAGTAGATGATGAGGTAAGAGAGATGGTCAAGAAACTAGAGGTCGGGGATTATATAGATTCGGATCACTTTCCCATAATAGTGACATTAGAGGGAGAAAAAAGTAATAACAATATGGATAAAAAGGAAGCAAAGGTAAAAAGAGCAGGAAAAGGGGATTGGTCAATGGAAGGAAAAGTACAGTTTAAAGAAAAGGTAAGAAATATCAAAATGAGAGAGGGAAATGTGGAAGAGGAGATGGAAATAATAATAAGAGAAATAAAAAGGGGATTAGAGTGGACAAGCAAAAAAGAAATAAATAAAGGGGGGAATAGAACTGCTGTCCAAAAGTATAACCTAGTAAGTGCCATTTCCCGTAAAGGTTATTTTTCCAGTACTTATAAACGAGAAAGTGACCCCTATCGGAAATGATACTTACTAGGTTATACTTTTGGACAGCAGAGAAGTGGATGGAATGAGGAATGTAAAGAGAAAAAGCAGGAGGTCAGAAAGGAATTAAGAAAATGGAGAAAAGAAAAAAGTAGTGAAGAAGAATATAGGAGAAAAAAGAAGGAGTATACTGAGCTGTGTCATCAAAAGAAAGAGGAGGAGAATAAAAGGTTTGAGGAAGAGGCGGAGAAGGCTAGGACGGAAGAAGAGGTTTGGAAGGTAGTAAATAAAGAAAGAAAAAGAAGAAAAAGAGTAAATCAGGATATTGAAATGGTATAATGGAAAAAATATTTTATGGATTTGCTAGGAGGGGTAGAGAGAAAAGTTAGGAAAGGAGCGAAACATGGTAGAGAAAGAAATGAGGAAGAGGACATAACAAGGGAAGAAATAGGCAAGGTGTTAGGAATAATGAAAGATGGAAAGGCACCTGGTATAGATGAGATTCCTAATGAAGTCTGGAAATATGGGGGGACAGAACTAAAGGAATGGGCATGGATAATGTGTAATAGAGTATGGAGAGGAGAGGAGTGGCCAGAGTTATGAAAAGAAGGAGTAGTGGTACCCATAGTGAAGAAAGGCAAAGGGAAGGAGGTTAAAGATTATAGGGGTGTAACGCTAATGCCAACATTGTATAAAGTATATGTAACTGTTTTGTCGGAGAGATTGAAGAAAGAAGTTGAGGAAAAAAAGATACAGCCACCGAATCAGACAGGGTTTAGAAAAGGAATGGGGGTTATGGACAACATATATGTTCTGAATTATCTGATAAATAAAAGAATTAAAAGGGAGAAAGGGACAATGATAGCAATATTCGTGGACTTAAAGGCGGCGTTCGACTCATTGGACAGAGTCGAGATAGAAAAAGTTATGGTGAAAAAGGGAATACGAGAGGGCTTAATAAAGAGAGTATCGGAAATCTTCAGAGAGACAAAAAGCAGGGTAAAGGTGGGAGAGCAAGTAGGAGACAGTTTCTGGTTAGTTAGAGGAGTAAGGCAAGGATGTCCTCTTAGTCCACTTTTATTTAATATATTAATCTCAGACCTAGAAGAAGAAATGAAGAGAAAGGGATGGGGAGGAGTTAGGATGGGAGAAGAAAAGATATATATACTGGCATACGCGGACGATATAGTGTTGATGGCAGATGATGAAGAAGGGATGACAGGCTTAATTACAGGATTGGAGAAATACTTAGATGGGAAAAAATTGAATTTAAATGTAGAAAAGACAAAGATAATGAGGTTTAGAAAAGGAGGGGGAAGAAAGAAAGAATGGACTGGGAGATGGAAGGGAGTAAAGTTAGAAGAAGTAAAGGAGTTTAAATATTTGGGATATACCTTGCAAATGAATGGAGATCATAGAGTTCATATAAGAGAAAGGATAAAAAAAGCGACAGGGATAATGAAACAGATATGGGGAATAGGAAAAAGAAGGTTCAAGAAAGACTGGAGAAGGAGAATGTGGTTATTTGATACGCTGGTATGGCCGGTAATAGATTACGGAGCGGAGATATGGGGATGGAAGGAAAGGAAAGAGATTGAGAGTTTACAAGAAAGGTATATCAGGTGGACGCTAGGAGGAGACTGGAGGACGCCTGGATATATGGAGAGAGAAGAAGCACAGAGAGATAAATTAAGTACTAGAGCGGGTAAGAGAGCATGGCAATTTGAGATGAAGTTAAGGGAGGGGAAGGGAGGGGAGGGGAGTTAGCGAAAAAGTGCTTGAAGAAGGTAGAAGAAAGGACAGGGAGGGCAGTAGAACTAACAACATGGGAAGAAGAAAGGAGGGAGTTTTTTAGTGCTAGAGATATAGGAGAGGGAAATGGAGTAAGCTATGAAGAATTGGAGAGAAGGGACAGAGAAAGACAATTAATGGAAAGATGGGGAATGATTGAGGAATCAAAGTATAATAAATGGTATAAGTTGATAAAAAAGGAAGGAGTACCAAAGTATTTAGAAAAGGGATTTTCACATTTTTTTAAAGATACATTATGGACTGCAAATAGGGTACCATAGGGACCAAATCTGGAAAATAGTGTACTTTAGGGACCTGAACTGAATATAGTGTACAATGGGGGATATAGGGACCGGACTGCGAGGCCTGCATTTACTTAAATTTTATATAGACTTTTATTATTTTACCCTCGAATTTACCTTTTTCAGGCTCTTTACATGGATTTTCCTCAGCTAAACAAAAATGTTATTTTTGAAAAACATTTCAATCGATGAATATTTAATATTTAAATTACCTTCGTCGGATTCTTTATCTGGGTTTTCATCGGCTGTTGAAAAATTGTATTATTAAAAATTATTTTTTCTTGTGATTAAATATTTTATTTCTTTATTTTAAATACCTTCTTCTGGTTCTTCCTCTGAATTATTTTCTTTAGCTATGAAAAGTTTACTTTTAGAAAACATTATTTTAACAATTTTACAGTGCAGTAACATACTTTTTTAATAAATAACTTTCATTAATGGAATTCAGTTACCTTCTTCAGATTCTTTTTCCGGAGTATTTTCTTCGGCTAAAAATATTATGAAGTATAATAAATATATTTCAAATGAATTTAAATTTGTATCTTCTTTCTCTTTAACATAGATTATAAAAAAAATTTAATATATGTATTATGTAATTTTACGCTGTATGAAAAATATTTCGCAAAGTTTACCTTGATTTTCGTTACACTCATCGGAATTTTGATCGGGCTCAATATTTGGTTTCTCTATTATAAAGTATTATAATTATAATTAATATAATTTGAAATTAAAATAGCCTAGGTTCTAGTAAAATTACATAGAAAATATTCACCTGCATCAGCATCATTATCAAGAGACGCCAAATTGTCAACTGTATAAATAAAATAAGGAATTACAATCCAGAAAATGTACTCTGATGAGACATACTTTCTAGAATGTTACTTATTTAACTATTGTTAATCTATCCATGGCGAGTGAAGTGCAAAATGAGATGGTGAAATATTCGTAAATTCGCAAATAAAAAAAAATAACCTAGTCAACAACAAATTTTAAAAAAAAGTAAGGTAATTTTATTGGTCAGGGAAGAGTCAGGAATATAGAAATGTTTTTTTCAAAAGTCAGGGAATTTCTATAACTTTAAATGATTGTCAATCAGAATAAATTTGAAATTTTTTGAAACTGTTACCAGTTTAAGATTCTGGTTTTCGAATATCAATGGTCAGGGAAAATGAAAAATTGGTCAGGTAAAAATTAGTTAATTTTAAAAATGAAGTTTTTCGGTAATCCTGATATAATATTCTTGTTAGTAATTTATTTGCCTTGTATTTCTATATCTTTTTTCAGTTGCTTCCTCCTAAAGATTATCTTTTTAGCTATAAATTTTATTATTTGTTTGAAGATTAAAGAATTTTGTTAAAAAGTCATTCTTTTTGGTTGAAAATTCAATTGTTTTGTTGAAAATTCCTCTTTTTGGATTGGAAATTCAACTATTTTCGTAGAAAATGTACCTTTTGATTAAAATTCATATTTTAGTGTTGAAAAGTCAACTGAAATCTTTCATAAATGAAAATTCAACTAATCTAAAAATTCATCTGTTTTAGTAGAAATTGCATCTTTCTTGGATAAAAATGCAACTGTTTGGTTGAAAATTGAACAATATTGTTAAAAAGTCATCCTTTTTGGTTGAAACTTCAACTATTTTGTTGAAAATTTGTCTTTTTGGGTTGAAAATTCAAGTATCTTCGTAGAAAATTTATTTCTTGTTTAAAACTCGTATTTTGATGTTGAAAAGTCAAACTAAAATCTTTTTTAGATGGAAATTCAAATTATTTATGTTGAAAAGTTATCTTTTCGATTTAAAACTTCATCTGTTTTAGTAGAAATTTCATCTTTCTTGGATAAAAATGCAACTGTTTGGGTTTTTGTTGAAGATTCATATTTTTAGATGAAAATCCATTTCTTTGATTGAAAGTTTAACTGTTTTGTTGAAAACTAATCTTTTTTGATTTAATATTCAATTCCGTGGGTAAAAGTTGAACTAAATTGTTAAAAATTTCTGTTTTTTAATGAAGGTTTATCTCTTTGTTTGAAAATGTAACTATTTTGTTGAAAATTAATTTTTTTGCTGAAAATTCATATTTTCTGATTAAAAATTCAATTTTTGTACAGAAAATTCGCCTTTTAGCTTAAAGGTTCAACAATTTAGGTGAAGTTTTTTTCTGGCATGGCTGAAAAATCTTTATTTCTTGAAAATTCGTTTTTTTAGTTTAAAAATTAATTTAAAAAAAATGAAATATAATATTTTTTGGTTTAAATGTCAACTATTATACTTTTTTTGTTAAGAATGTATCTTCTTAGGTTGAAAATGCAATTATTTGGTTAAAAATTTAATTCTTTTGTTGAAAATTTAATTATTTTGTTCAAACCCCATCTTTTATGGTAGAAAAGTCATTTTTTTGTCTAAATTAAATAAATTTGAAAATTAAAAATTTGTATCTGAAATATTGTGGTGATATTTCCACCAAACAGTTGAGTTTGAAAAAAAAATTTTAACCAAATACATAGCTGAACTTTTAGGCAAATAAGATGAATTTTTAACAAAATAGTATAATTTTAACTTAAAAAGATCAATTTTCAAACAAAAAAGATTGAACTTCAACGAAAAACAGTTGCATTTTCAACGAAGTAGTTAAATTTTCAAGACAAAAGGACAAATTTTTGATAAGACAGTTGGATTTTTAACTAGAAAAGTGAAATTTTCAAGAAAAAAGTTCATTTTCAACAAAATCCATGAAGTTCAAAACAAAATCGATAAATTCTCAACAAAAAATATAAAAAGCGAGTTTTCAACCATTCAAACAGTTGAATTTTCAATTTAAAACTTTTATTTTTCATCGAAACAAAACGAATTTTCAACCAAATAGTTAATTTTTTAACCAAAGAAATTTATCTTCAACTAAAAAAATTAATTCTTAACAAACTAGTTCAACCATCAATCCAGTAGTTAAATTTTCAACAACAAAAAATGAATTTTTAAACAGGAAGATTAATTTGTTTACCAGAAAAGACGAATTTTCAATAAAATAGTTGAATTTGGAACAGAAAATATGAAAAATATAAATTCTCAATAAAAACTATAAAAGTTGATATTTCAACCAAATAAGATTTTAAATTTAAAACAAATTTTCAACAAAATAGTTGAATTTTCAACCAAACAAGATTTTCTGCCAAAAGAATTGTGCTTTTAAATTTAAAAATCGAATTTTTTAGAATACCTTTGACCTTGAAACCCGAAAAAATGAATTTTCAACAAAAAAAGTTGATTTTTAATTTAAAAATTGAATTTTCGACTAAAAAAGGTGACTTTTTAACAAAATAGTGGATTTTTCAACAAAATACTTTAATTTTTAATCAAATAGTTTAATTTTTAACCAAACAGTTTAATTATCAAGTCAAAAAGATAAATCTTCAACCAAATGAAAAAATTTTCAAACAAAAAAGATTAAACTTTAACCTATAACCAAGAAAGAGGACTATTTCGTAAAAAAAATTAATTTTCAATACAAAAGGACGAATTTTCTATCTAAAAAGACGAATGTTCAACAAAATAATAGAGCTTCCGACCAATAAAAGTGACTTTGATGAAATAGTGACATTTTCAACAAAATATTGGAATTTTCAACAAAATAGTTTAAATTTTAACAAAATAATCAAATTTTCAAAAAATAGTTGAATTTTTAGCCAAATAGTTCAATTTTCAAGTCAAAAAGATGAATATTCAACCAAATTATCAAATTAAAAAAAAAATGAATTTTCAATCAAAAAAATATTAAACTTCAACGAAAAACAGTTGCATTTTCAACGAAGAAGTTAAATTTTCAAGACAAAAAGACAAATTTTTGATAAGACAGTTGAATTTTTAACTAGAAAAGTGAAATTTTCAAGAAAAAAGTTCATTTTCAACAAAATCCATGAAGTTTAAAACAAAATCGATAAATTCTCAACGAAAAATATAATTTTCGATATTTCAACCCAAAAGTATTTCAATTTTATACCAATAACAGTCGAATTCAACCCAATAAAAAACGAGTTTTCAACCATTCAAACAGTTGAATTTGCAATTTAAAACTTTTATTTTTCATCAAAACAAAACGAATTTTCAACCAAATAGTTAATTTCTTAACCAAAGAAATGAATCTTGAACTAAAAAAATTAATTCTTAACAATCTAGTTCAACTATTAACCCAGTAGTTAAATTTTCAACAACAAAAAAATGAATTTTCAAACAGGAAGATTAATTTTTTACCAGAAAAGACGAATCTTCAACAAAATAGTTGAATTTGGAACAGAAAATATGAAAAATATAAATTATCAACAAAAACTATAAAAGGTGATATTTCAATCAAACTAGATTTTAAGTTTAAAACAAATTTTTAACAAAATAGTTGAATTTTCAACCAAACAAGATTTTCTGCCAAAAGAATTGTGCTTTTAAACTAAAAAATCGAATATTTTAGAAAACCGTTGATGTTGATACCCGAAAAAATGAATTTTCAACAAAAAAGTTGATTTTTAACTGAGAAAGGTGAACCTTTCAAAAGACAGTTGAATTATCAATAAAACAGTTCATTTCTCATTAAGAAAGATAAATTTTCAATAAGAAAATATTACTTTTTTATCCAAAAAGGTGAATATTCAACTAAACAATTGAATTTTCGACCAAAAAAGGTGACTTTTGAACAAAATAGTGAATTTTTCAACAATATATTTTAATTTTTAATCAAATAGTTGAATTTTCCACAAAATAATCAAATCTTTAACAAAATAGTTTAATTTTTAACCAAATAGTTTAATTATCAAGTGAAAAAGATAAATCTTCAACCAAATGGTAAAATTTTCAAACAAGAAAGATTAAACTTTAACCTATAACCAAGAAAGAGGACTATTTCACAAAAAAAATTAATTTTCAATACAAAATAATCAAATTTTTAAAAAATAGTTGAATTTTTAGAAAAATAGTTCAATTTGCAAGTCAAAAAGATGAATATTCAACCAAATTATCAAATTAAAAAAAAATGAATTTTCAATCCAAAAGGACGAATTTTCTATCGAAAACAGTTGAATTTTCTTATTGGGTTCTATTAATTCAGTTGGCATTTAAGAGAAAAAACGAGAGTTTCTTGAAAACAGGGAACAAATAAAAATTCTTTAAAACGGGGAAAGAGAGGAATAGGAGAAAGTGTGTGGAATTAAGAAAATGCTTATGATTCCGGATCTGAAAGTGATCTAAGTGAAAAACGATGGAATACATCCCTGCTGGAAGTAAAAAGATAGATTCAATCTTTCGAAATAATTTTGAATCTTTATGATGGAAAGAGATACAGAAAATGTATCCCATTCTATCCCTTCGTCAATCTAAATTCCTGTCTACACATATATTTTTTAATAATAAACAAATTCTTAATTTTTTGCGAACATGAGTCGTCTTTGAAATGTTTGAAATCCTTGAAATCTTTGAAATCTTTGTAAGATCTTTGTGAATTCGTTGAAATCTCTTGAAGTACTTAAAATCTTTGTGAAATCTTGAAATTTCTGTGAAATTTTTTGGAATCTTTTTAAATTTTTATAAAATATTTGAAACCCTTGAGACCTTTAAATTCTTGAAAATTTTTGAAATCTTTGTGAAATTCTTTGAAATCTTTTGAAATTTTTATGAAATCTTTGACATATTTGTGAAAGCTATCTTTGAAATATTTGTGAAAGCTTTCTATAATCTTCTTTTGTGAAATCTTTTGTGTTCGTTTGAAATCATTGAAATCTTCTCAAATTTGTTGAAACCTTTTGAAATAGTTTAACATCTTTGAAATATTTGTGAAATCTTTCGTATTCGTTTGAAATCATTGAAATCGTTTAAAATCTTCGAAATGTTTTGAAATCTGGTGTACTGTACCCTTTTTGGAATATTTGGAATTCTTGTATTTTTTTAAATCTTTTAAAATTTGTATGAAATCTTTGTGAAACTTTCTGACATCTTTTGTATGCGTTTGAAATCAATAAAATATTTTTAATCTGTGTAAAATCTTTTCAAATCTGTTTTTTTTTAATCTTTGGAAATGTTCGAAATCTTTGTGAACACTTTAAAATCTGGTGTACACGTCTTTTTCAAATCTTTGAAATCCTTGCAATCTTTATGAAACGTTCGAAATTTTTGGGAAATTTTTTAAATCTTTTAAAATCTTTGGGAAATTTTTCTTACATCTTTGTTTGTGAAATCTTTTTTATTCGTTGAAATCATCGAATTATTTGAAATCTTAGTAAAATCTTATCAAATCTTCGAAATGTTTTAAAATTTTTGAAATCTGGTTTACTTTACTCTTTTTCAAATATTTGAAATCCTTTAAATCTTTTGAAAGTTTAAAAAGCTTTGTTAAAAAGCTTCCATTGAAATCTTTGTAAGATCTTTGTGAATTCGTTGAAATCTCTTGAAGTACTTAAAATCTATGTGAAATCTTGAAATTTCTGTGAGATCTTTTTAAATTATTGTAAAATATTTGAAATCCTTGAAATCTTTAAATTCTTGAAATATTTTGAAATTTTTATGAAATCTTTGTGAAAGCTATCTTTGAAATATTTTTGAAAGCTTTCTTTAAGCTTTGTGAAATCTTTTGTATTCGTTTGAAATCACTGAAATCTTTTCAAATTTGTTGAAACCTTTCGAAATAGTTAAACATCTTTGAAATATTTGTGAAATCTTTCGTATTCGTTTGAAATCATGGAAATATTTGAAATCGTTTGAAATCTTTGAAATGTTTTGAAATCTGGTGTACTGTACCCTTTTTGAAATCGTTGGAATTCTTGTATTCTTTTGAAATCTTTTAAAATTTGTATGAAATCTTTGAAATATTTGTAAAACTTTCTGACCTCTTTTGTATGCATTTGGAACCATTAAAATATTTTTAATCTCTATAAAATCTGTTTTTTTGTTTTGTTTTAAATCTTTGGAAATTTTCGAAATCTTTGTGAATTCTTTGAAATCTGGTGTACACGCCTTTTTCAAATCTTTGAAATCCTTGCAATCTTTTATGAAATGTTCCAAATCTTTGGAAAATTTTTGTGACATTTTTCTTACATCTTTGTTTGTGAAATCTGTTTTATTCATTAAAATCATTGAAATATTTGAAATCTTAGTTAAATCTTTTCAAATCTTCAAAAATGTTTTGAAACCTTTTGAAATCGTTTAAAATCTTCGAAATGTTTTAAAATCTTTGAAATCTGGTGTACTGTACTCTTTTTCAAATCTTTGAAATCCTTTAAATCTTTTGAAAGTTTAAAAACCTTTGTTAAAAAGCTTTCCTTGAAATCTTTGAAATCTTTGTAAGATCTTTGTGAATTCGTTGAAATCTCTTAAAGTACTTAAAATCTTTGTGAAATCTTGAAATTTCTGTGAAATCTTTTTAAATTTTTGTAAAATATTTGAAATCCTTGAAATCTTTAAATTCTTGAAATCTTTGAAATTACTGAAATCTTTTCAAATTTGTTGAAACCTTTCGAAATAGTTAAATATCATTGAAATATTTGTGAAATCGTATTCGTTTGAAATCATTGAAATATTTTAAAATCGTTTAAAATCTTTGAAATGTTTTGAAATCTGGTGTACTGTACCCTTTTTGAAATCTTTGGAATTCTCGTATTCTTTTGAAATCTTGAAATTTTTGAAATATTTGTTGAAATTTCTGACATCTTTTGTATGCATTTGAAACCATTAAAATATTTTTAATCTGTGTAAAATCTGTTTTTTTTTTTTAATCTTTGGAAATGTTCGAAATCTTTGTGAATTCTTTGAAATCTGATGTACACGCCTTTTTCGAATCTTTGAAATCCTTGCAATATTTATGAAATGTTCGAAATCTTTGGGAAATTTTTGTGAAATTTTTCTTACATCATTGTTTGTGAAATCTGTTTTATTCATTTAAATCATTGAATTATTTGAAATCTTGGTGAAATCTTTTCAAATCTTCTAAAATGTTTTGAAACCTTTTGAAATCGTTTGAAATCTTCGAAATGTTTTTAAATCTTTGAAATCTGGTGTACTGTACTCTTTTTCAACTCTTTGAAATCCTTTAAATCTTTCGAAAGTTTAAAAAGCTTTGTTAAAAAGCTTTCCTTGAAATCTTTGTAAGATCTTTGTGAATTCGTTGAAATCTCTTGAAGTACTTGAAATCTTTGTGAAATCTTGAAATTTCTGTGAAATCTTTTGGAATCTTTTTAAATTTCTGTAAAATATTTGAAATCTTTGAATTCTTTGAAATTTTTTGAAATTTTTATGAAATCTTTGAAATATTTGTAAAAGCTTTCTTTAAGCTTTGTGAAACCTTTTGTGTTCGTTTGAAATCACTGAAATCTTTTCAAATTTGTTGAAACCTTTTGAAATAGTTTAACATCTTTTAAATATTTGTGAAACCTTTCGTATTCTTTTGAAATCATTGAAATCTTTGAAATCGTTTAAAATCTTTAAAATGTTTTGAAATCTGGTGTACTGTACCCTTTTTAAAATCTTTGGAATTCTTGTATTGTTTGAAATCTTTAAAAAATTTTATGAAATCTTTGAAATATTTGTAAAACTTTCTGACATCTTTTGTATGCATTTTAAATCAATAAAATATTTTTAATCTGTATAAAATCTTTTGAAATCTGTTTTTTTTTTAAATCTTTGGAAATGTTCGAAATCTTTGTGAATTTTTTGAAATCTGGTGTACACGCCTTTTTCAAATCTTTGAAATCTTTGCAATCTTTACGAAACGTTCGAAATCGAAATGTTAGAAAATCTTTTCAAATGTTCCAAAATGTTTTGAAACCTTTTGAAATCGTTTCAAATCTTCTAAATGTTTTAAAATACTTGAAATCTGGTGTACTGTACTCTTTTTCAAATCTTTGAAATCCTTTTAATCTTTTGAAAGTTTAAAAAGCTGTGTGAAATTTTTGTGATATATTTGAAATCTGGTGTACACGCCTTTTTAAAATCTTTGAAATATTTTGAAATCTTTAGTAATGTTTTGTAATTTGGTGAACACTCAAAAACCGAGTAGTGAAACCATTGAAATGGCTCATTCTAATTCTGAAACTGAATTAACATTGAAATTTTCAACTAATAATTTTTATAATTTGTAAGTCGAAGGTCACAAAAAACGTATACTTTAACATTCTATATTAGCGAAGACAAAATTAAAAACTTATAGAATTATACAAAATATTAAAGTCTGTTCATTGCAATCTACAAAATTATTGGTAAACTCTGCAAAAAATGCCTAGAAATCTATTTATTCTGTAATGAGTAAAAGATAAATTATGTCTTGACGAATAAAAAACTTTTCAGTAGCAAGATTTCTTCTGAACGAGATGTTTCTTTCATAATAGAATAAAAGATTTAAATTACTTTTCGCATTTGAATAAAATAACTGTTCTAAAAGAAAACAAATTTTATTAAAATTTTCTTAAAATTCCTGGCAAAATTTAGAAAATTATGAGAAATTTTTTTACATTTTGAATGATTTTTCCATTTTTAAGAAAAATTCGAGTCAGTTAGAAATATTTTTAGGTATTTAAGACGTTTTAAATACATTAGAAATATTTAAAAACTTGGAAACATTTCCAAAAATGTATCGAGTATTCTGTAAAATCCTATAAAATAAAATAAAATTCTTTAAAATCTTCCAGATTCTCTTTTGACACATCTGAAATATTCAAAAATCTTTTTTTAATTTTCTCAAGAATCTTATAAAAATTATATTGATATAAACTTAAAAACAAACTGATAATACTTATTTTCTTGTTCTCAATTCTCAGAATTTAATTTCAACTCGAATTTATGTGTTCACAAACTTTTAACAAATAAATAGTTATTTGCAATTTGTATGTTATATTATTATTAATATTATTTTGTATTCTTTATCGCATTGAAAAAAAGTTTTGAATTGGTGAATTTCAATTAGTACTTACATTAGGTAACTTCAATATTCGTATGTCTAAAAAAAATATTGAAAAAGCCTTCAGTATTACATCAAAATATTATTTGATTTATTTCTAGACAATATACTTCATCTTTTTCCATCTTTCTACTTCCAGCAGGGATTTCGAAAATACGTCATAAATATTACTGAGTGAATTTGAAAATATTATCAAAATAAACGTTAGCAGGCCTCACAGTCCCTATGGGATAAAATATAGGGATCAAAAGGTACTTTTTGGCACGCTTATAGGGTACTTTTTTCATAAGATTTCAAAGCAATTTGAGTTAAATTCAAAAGAATTCAAATGAATTGGAATTTTTCTTTTAAATCGACAAAATGAATTGATTTCCGTAAAATTGGAATGAATTTAGAGGAATTTAAGGTAAGCGAGAAGAAGTTGATGAAATTCATAAAAATTCAAGGTGAATTAAAAAAATTCTAATTAATTGAAAACAATTTAAAAATACGAAAAAACTTCATTGAATTCAGTAACCTTGAAATAAGCTTAGAAAAACTCCAGGGAATTCTAAAGAATGTGATGAAATGGCTAAGAATTCTAGGTAAGGTTAAAATACTTCAAGATCAATTAAATAAAAACTTTTAAAAATAAAAAAAAATCCATTGAATTAAGTTGAATTGAGTTAATTTAGTAGAATTCAAGTGAACTAAAAAATTTCAAGCGAATTCCAAAGAATTTAGAAGAATTCAGGGTGAATTCCAAAAAATAATTTCAAATCTCTTCAAATCTTGAAAACCCTACTAAGTTATAACCAAAAAAGTGACTACTGACCGCAAACCAATTTAAAAGAATTCAATTGAATTTTAATAATTTTAAAAATCGAAAAAATTCCATTGATTTCAGTAAAATTTGACAAAAATATGAAAAAATTCATTGAATTGAGTAAGTTTGAATTCAGTTTAGAAAAAATTAAAGAGGATTTAAAAGAATTTGATGAAATGCTTAAGCATTTAAAGTGAGTTTTAGAGACTTCAGGATGAATTAAACAAAAACTTTTCAAGAATCCACTGAATTGAGTAAAATTGAGTGAATTTAGAAGAATTCAAAAGAATTCAGGATTAATTAATAAGAATTCAGGGCGAACTCCAAATGAATTCCAAAAAATATTTGAAAATCTCTTAAAATCTTTGAAACATTATGAAATTCCTCACTTCGTGTGAATAAATTCTTTGAAATCCATTAAAATCCCTTAAAATTATTAAAACCCTTGGAAATCCCTTGAAATTATTTAATTTCTGGGAATTACGAGTTTTCAACAAAACAAGAGAAATTTTAACTGAAAAAGATCAATTTTCTAGCAAAAATAAAATAGCTACATTATTATTAAAAAATTCATTGTCAACAAAAAAAAAAGAATTTTCAACAAAATTTGTTAAATTTTTAACCAAAGAAATTAACTTTTAACTAAAATGATGCAGTTTCAATCATAAAAATAAATTTTTAACCAAATAGTTTAATTTTCAACCAAAAAGGTTATATTGCTACAAAAAAAAAATTCTACAAAATAGATGAATTTTCAACTAAAAAAGATAAATTTTCAACAAAAAATAGAACAGTTTAATTTTAAGTTAGAGAAATAAGTTTTTGGCCAAATAAAACAAATTTCCCACGAAATAGTTAAATTTTCAACCAAACAGATGAATTTTCAACCAAAAAAATTAATTTTCGACCAAAAAAGAATAATTTTTAGCAAAATACGTGAATTTTAAACAAAATATTTTAATTTTTAATGGAGTTTTCAACCTAATAATTGAATTTTCAACCAAAAAGGTTATATTGCTAACAAAAGAAGACAAATCTTCTACAAAACAGATGAACTTTGAACTAAAAAAGATGAATTTTCAACCAAAAAGATTAAATGCCTATCAAAAAAAAAATGTCGACGAAAAATGGAACAGTTAAATTTTTAGTTAAAAAAATTAATTTTCAATTAAAAAAACAACTATTTTTATACCCAAGAAGAATAATTTTTAATAAAATACATGGATATTTAACCAAATATTTTAATTTTTAATGAAATTTTCAAATAAAAAAGATAATTTTTCAACATAAAATAGAATAATTTAAATGTCAGTTAGAGAAATGAGTTTTTAAGCAAATAAAATAAGTTTTCAACGAAATAGTTGAATTTTCTATAAAAAAAATTAAATGTCTATCAAAACAAAAATTCGACAAAAAATTTAGTTAACTTTTTAGTTGAAAAAATTAATTTTCAATAAAAACACTAATTTTCAATAAAAGAAAAATTAATTTTCAATACAAAACTAATTGTCTAGCAAAATACATGAATTTTCAACAAAATATTTTTATTTTTAATGGAATTTTTAACCTAATAGTTGAATTTTCAACCAAAAAGGTGAATTATTCACCAAGAAGATTAATATTCTACCACAAAAGAAAAAAGCTTTAACAAAATACAGAAGTTTTCGAACAAATAGTTGAATTTTCAACTGCAGAAGTTAAATTTTTAACCAAACAGAATAGTTAAATTATCAGTTCAAAAATAATTTTAAAAATGTTACAAAACCGCTAAATTGTAACAACAGGGTGGCGATTCGGCGGACGATTTCAAATTCCGGGTCATTTCCCGGTTTTCCCCGGTCAAGTTTTTCAATTTTCCCGGTCAACTCAAAGTAACATATTTATATTTGCCGCAAAACGCAAGCATTTCTTTTAATTCATGACGTTCGTTCTAAACACCTTTTAACACAACAGAGTAAAAGGTTGCAAAATAAATGAATTTGAAAAAAATAGTTAAATTTTCCACTAAAAAATATCAATTTTTTACAAAAAAATGGAATAGTTAAACTTTCAGTACAAAAAATTAATTTTCAACAAAAAAAACGGATTTTCAATAAAATAGTTCAATTTTCAACCAAAGTAATGAATTTTCAAATCAAATTATGAATCTTTATCTGGAATAGTTAAATTTTAAACCAAAAAGATAAATTTTCAAATAAAATGATGAATATTTAACTGGAACACTCGAATTTTCAACCAAAAAGACGAATTTTTAAAGAAAATTACATTTTAAATAAAAAGATTAATTTTCTACCCAAAAATACAATTTTTCAACCAAATACATGAACTTTTAAAGAAAGGTTTGAAGTTTTAATAAAAGAAGACAAATTTTCAACCAAATAGTTAAATTTTGAACTGAAAAAATAATTTTCAATCGAAAATGGAATAGTAACATTTTTATTTTAAAAAATTATTTGTAAACCAAACATAAGAGTTTTCAACTAAAACATGAATCTTTAACTGAAATAGTTCAATTTTCAAACAAAAAAATTAATTTTTACTAAAAACAGATAAATTGTCAACCAAAACTTTAATAATTAAATTTCAAGTTAAAAAAACTAATGTTTAACCAAACAGATGAATTTTCAACAACAAAATAATAGTTACATTTTCAAACAAAGTGATGAATTTTCAAATAAAATTGTAAATATTTAACTGCAATAGTTGAATTTCAAACCAGAAAGATGAATTTCTAACTGAAATGATGAATCATTAACTAGAATAATTGGATTTTTGACCAAAAAGATTAATTTTCAACCAAGAAGATTAATTTCTACCAAAAAAGACGAATTTTCAACTAACAAATATAATTTTTCAACCAAAAATTGAATAATCAAATTTTTAGTCAAAAATGAATGTGCAACCAAAGACATGTATTTTGAACTAAAATTATGAAATATTCAACTGGATTAATAGTTACATTTTCAGTTGAAAAAAAAAATAATTTTCAACCAAAAAACATCCAAAGAAAAAAGAAATTTTCAATCAAACAGCTCATTTTTCAACCAAAGAAATGAATTTTTAATTAAAACGATGGATTTTCAACTAAAAAAAAAATTAATTTTTAACAAAAGAGCTTAACTTTCAACCAAATAATTTTATTTCAAACCTAAAAGATGAATTTTCAACTAAAATAATAAATATTTGACTGGAATACTTTGAATTTTTAACCGAAAAGAAGAATTTTTAAACAAGAAGATTAACTTTCAAAGAAAAATAAGATAATTTTTTACCAACAAAAAAATCGATTTTTTAACAAAATACGTGAATTTTCATCGGAATAGTTAAATTTTCAATTAAAAAGACAAATTTTTATCCAAATTGTGGAATTCCGAACTTGAAAATTTTAATTTTCAACTCAGAATAGAACAGTTAAATTTTCGTTTAAAGAAATTAATTTTCAACCAAATTGGTGAATTTTCAAATAAAATGATGAATCTTTAACTGGAATAGTTTAATTTTATGCCAAAAAGATGAATTGTCAACCATAAAGTTTAATTGTCTACAAAAATAGATGAATTTTCCACAAAGTACATACATTTTCAAACAAATAGTTTAATTATTAAATGAAAAATATCAATTTTCAACCAAATAGTTGAATTTTCATCAAAAAAAGATAAATTAATTTTTAACAAAAGTTTAACTTTTAACCCAGTAGTTGAATTCCTAAATAAAAAACGATGAATTCGCAACGAACAATGTAAAAAAATTTTCTATTATAATTCAGAAATATTTCTTCTTTGAAATTCTACTTCTACTCTGAAAACTGCTTGAAGTACTTTTATTACCTAAAATTTAGAAGAGGGAACTTTCAAATTGTGACGAATTCTGACTTGAAAGAGGGATTTTTAAAAATTCCTTTTTTCTCAATCCGAATGATAATTCCTTTAAAAAATTCCCATTCCATGTAAAAAATTCCCTGTTCCAAGTGAAATTATATTTCTTGAATTTTGCTATGATCAGAAGTAAATTCCCGGTTTTTAAATTAAATTCCCGGTCATTTCCCGGTCAATAAAATTCCAGGTCATTTCCCGGTCTTTCCCCGTTTCCCGGTCAAGTCGCCACCCTGAACAAAGTAGTTCCACTTAGTAGATTTTATTCTAAATAAACGGTGATTAGTGCGCAATGTTCTAATCTTTTAAAATTCCCTGAAATATTTAAAAATAAAAGCACTTGAAAATGCCTTGGAAGTTTAAAAAATAGTATAAATCTTAAAAATCCTTTCAAATTGTTAAGATCTATTAAAAAATTATCGGAATCTTTAAAAATACCCTGAAATATTTCAAAAGAATTCGAAACATTTAGACCATATGTCCTTAATTGAATAGTAATTAACCCACGAGTTAATTTATTGAAAGAAAAGTGACATAGGGTACCATAGGGACCAAATCTTGAAAATAGGGTACTTTAGGGACCTGAACTGAATATAGGGTACAATAGGGGATATAGGGACCGGTCTGTGAGGCCTGCGTTAGTTTAAAATCTAATTATGAAGAACTCTTTTAAAATTCTTACCAGATCCTTCATCCTCTCCTTCTTGCTTCATAGGACCAGGGACCGGAGTTTCTCCATTTTTCAAACAATTATGGATATAAGCAGCTTTCCATTTCGCATATTTCCTATTTTGCACAGCCTCTTCCGTCAAATCTCCAAAGGTCGTGATGACATCGTAGAGAAGTCCAGCAGTGTAAAAACTCTGGATGGTACTTTTTTCAAAGTTAGAGTTCCGATCATTCTGATCAGCATACATGAAAAGCTTCAAAGCCCAATTTTCCAAATGAGCTTGAGCTGCTACGTTGTTGGTTATCGCCTCATTATCATGCAAAGCCTTCTTGGTCGTCTCCAACCAATCCATCAACTTCATCAGAAAACTTGTCTCTTCGGTGGTTTTTGTCGAGAGTTTCAAGCCAGTTTGAAGCGCGTAGAGCCGACCTGAAATACGAAAATTAACGTTACCCTAAATTCTATCAAAACATAGGAAGGAGGATGATTTTTCACGAAAATAGAGTAATAATGGAGGAATAAATTCTTTCAAATAATATTAATGTGAATACCATATTGACTTCAATATGAAACACTTTAAAATCCTAAGATTTCAAGTCGAAATATATATTGCATTTTCAACAAACAAAATTAATTATCGAACCAGACAAATTTTCAACAAAATACCTGAATTTTCAATTTATAAAGGATAAATTTCAAACCAAAAATGGAATAGTGAAAGTTTCAGATAAAAAATTAAATTTTAAACCAAAGAGGTGAATCTTAAAAAAATATGAATTTTTAATAAACTAGTTCAACTTTCAACCAAGTACTTGAATTTTCAACTAAAACATATGAATTTTTAACCGAAAAGTTAAATTTTCAACCACAAAATTAATTTTCCAGCAAGAAGATTGATTTTTTACCAAAAACCACGAATTTTCCACTAAGTATAACAATTTCCAACAAAATTGTTGAATTTTCAAGCCAAAAGTACGAACTATCTACAAAAAGATTGAATTTTCAACCCAAAAATATGACTTTTTAACAAATATCTAATTTTCAACCGAATATTTTAATTTTTTACCAAATTGTTGAATCCTTAACCAAACCAGATTAATTTAGATCCAAACAGTTGCATTTTTACCCAACAAGGATGAATTTGCAACCAAGAAGATTAATTTTCGACCAAAAAAGTCAAATTTTGAATGAAATAGTTACATTTTTATCCAAAGAGATAAATTTTTAACTAAAATTATGAAACTTAAAAAAAAAGATTGTTCAACCCAAAAAATGTTTTTTTTTTCACCTGGAAGATTAATTTTCTATAAATGGAATGGCTACATATTCAACCAAGGAGGTGAATCTTTAAAAAATATAAATCTTTAACAAACTGGTTCAACTTTCAACCAAGTAGTTGAATTTTCAACTAAAGAAGATGAATTTTTAACTACATAGTTAAATTTTTAACCAAAATGATAAATATTTCAGCAAGAAGATGAATATTCCACCAAAAAACACGAATTTTCGAAATAAAAACTTTTTAAAACAAAATTGTTGAATTTTAATGCCAAAAGGACGATTATCTACAAAATGGTTGAATTATCAACCCGAAAATGTGATTTTTTAACAACAACAAACATTTCTACAGAAAAAATAAATTTTCATCAAAATAGTTTAATTTTCTACAAAATTATTGAATCCTCAACCAAACCAGATTAATTAAAACCCTAAGAGCTGCAATTTTAATTAAAAAGGATCAATTTTCAATTAGAAAAGATCAATTTTCAATACAAAATATAAATATTCAACAAAAATGAAATAGTTACATTGTTAGATAAAAAAAAATAAATTCTCAAGCAAAAAAAACAAACTAATTTTCAACAAAATAGTTACATTTTCAACCAAAGAAATGAATTTTCAACTAACATAGTGAATCTTAAAAAGAAGAATTTTCAGCAATAGTTCAACCCAATAGATGACTTTTTAACCCGGAAGAATTATTTAAAAAGAATGGAATAGTTTAATTTTCAATCCAGGAGTTGAATTAAAAAAAATATGGATTTTTAACAAACTAGTTCAACTTTCAACAAATTAGTTGAATTTTCAATAAAAAATATCAAATTTCAATAAAAAGTATCAATTTTCAAACACAAATGAAATAGTTACATTGTTAGATAAAAAAAATTCTCAACAAAAAAAAAACTAATTTTCAACGGAATAGTTTAATTTTCTACCAAACTGTTGAGTCTTCAACCAAACCAAATTAATTTAAATCCAAACAGTTGCATTTTTAATAAAAAAGGATGCATTTTTAACTAGAAAAGATCAATTTTCAATAAAAAATATAAATTTTCAGTAGGAAATATCCATTTTCAATAAAAAATATCAATTTTCAATCCAAAATATCAATTTCCAATAAAAAATATCAATTTTCAACAAAAAAGTAAATAGTTACATTGTTAGTTAAACAAAATTGTCAGCAAAAAAAACTAATTTTCAACCGAATAGTTTAGTTTTCTACCAAATTGTTGAATCCTGAACCAAACCAGATTAATTTAAATCCAAATAGTTGCATTTTCAATTAAAAATGATGATTTTTTAACTAAAATAGATCAATTTTCAATAAAAAATATCATTTCTGAATTTGAAAAATCAATTTTCAATGAAAAATATCAATTTTCAACCAAAAATAAAATCATTACATTGTTAGTTAGCATAAAATTCTAAAAAAAAAAAAAACTAATTTTCAAACGAATAGTTTAATTTTCTACCAAATTGTTGAATTCTGCATCAAACCAGATTAATTTAAATCCAAATAGTTGCATTTTTAATTAAAAAGGATGAATTTTAAACTAAAATAGATCAATTTTCAATAAAAAATATCATTTCTGAATTAAAAAAATCAATTATCAATAAAAAATATCAATTTTCAACCAAAAATGAAATAGTTACATTGTTAGTTTAAAAAAAATGCTCAGACAAAAAAAAACGAATTATGAACAAAACAGTTACATTTTCAACCAAAGAAATAAATTTTCAACTAAAATAATGAATCTTAAAACGATGAATTTTCAACACGAGAGTTCAGCCCAAAAGATGATTTTTTAACCTGGAAGATTAATTTTCTATAAATGGAATAGCTAAATTTTCAACGAAGAAGGTGAAACGTAAAAAAATATGCATTTTTAACAAAGTAGTTCAACTTTCAACCAAGTAGTTGAATTTTCAACTAAAGAAGATGAATTTTTAACTAAATAGTTAAATTTTTAACCAAAAAGATAAATTTTGTAAGCAAGAAGATAAATGTTCCACCAAAAAACACAAATTTTCGAAAAAAAAAAACTTTTTAAACAAAATTCTTGAATTTTAATGCCAAAAAGACGAATTATATCTACAAAATGGTTGAATTATCAACCCGAAAATGTGATTTTTTAACAACAAGAAAAATGTCCACCAAAAAAATAAATTTTTATCAAAATAGTTTAATTTTCTACAAAATTATTGAATCCTCAACCAAACCAGATTAATTAAAACCCTAAGAGCTGCAATTTTAATTAAAAAGGATCAATTTTCAATACAAAATATAAATATTCAACAAAAATGAAATAGTTACATTGTTAGATAAAAAAAATAAATTCTCAAGCAAAAAAAAACTAATTTTCAACAAAATAGTAACATTTTCAACCAAAGAAATGAATTTTCAACTAACATAGTGAATCTTAAAAAGAAGAATTTTCAGCAAAAGTTCAACCCAATAGATGACTTTTTAACTCGGAAGAATTATTTTTAAAAAATGGAATAGTTTAATTTTCAATCCAGGAGTTGAATTTGAAAAAATATGAATTTTTAACAAACTAGTTCAACTTTCAACAAAGTAGTTGAATTTTCAATAAAAAATATCAAATTTCAATAAAAAGTATTAATTTTCAACCACAAATGAAATAGTTACATTGTTAGTTAAACAAAAATTTCTCAACAAAAAAAAAACAACTAATTTTCAACAGAATAGTTTAATTTTCTACCAAACTATTGAGTCCTCAACCAAACCAGATTAATCTAAATCCAAACAGTTGCATTTTTGATAAAAAAGGATGCATTTTTAACTAGAAAAGATCAATTTTCAATCAAAAATATCAATTTTCAACAAAAAATGAAATAGTTACATTGTTAGTTAAAAAAATATTCTCAAGCAAAAAAAACAACTAATTTTCAACCGAATAGTTTAATTTTCTACTAAATTGTTGAATCCTCCACCAAACTAGATTAACATAAATCCAAACAGTTGGATTTTTAATTAAAAAGCATGAATTTTCAACTAGAAAAGATCAATTTTCAATAAAATATATCAATTTTCAATAATACATATAAATTTTCAGTAAGAAATATCCATTTTCAATAAAAAATATCAATTTTCAATTAAAAATATCAATTTTCAACAAAAAATGAAATAGTTACATTGTTAAAAAAAAATTGTCAGCCAAAAAAAAATTAATTTTTAACCGAATAGTTTAATTTTCTACCAAATTGTTGAATCCTGAACCAAACTAGATTAATTTAAATCCAAATAGTTGCATTTTTAATTAAAAAGGATGAATTTTCAACTAAAATAGATTAATTTTCAATCAAAAATATAATTTCTAAATTAAAAAAATCAATTTTCAATAAAAAATATCAATTTTCAACCAAAAATGAAATAGTTACATTGTTCGTTTAAAAAAAAATGCTCAGCCAACAAAAAAAGAAGAATTTTGAACAAAACAGTTACATTTTCAACCAAAGAAATAAATTTTCAACTAAAATAATGGATCTTAAAACGACGAATTTTCAACAAGAGAGTTCAACCCAAAAGATGATTTTTTAACCTGGAAGATTAATTTTCTATAAATGGAATAGCTAAATTTTCAACCAAGAAGGTGAAACGTAAAAAAATATGCATTTTTAACAAAGTGGTGCAACTTTCAACCAAGTAGTTGCATTTTTAACTAAAAAGATGAATTTTGATCCAAATTGTTAAATTTTCAACCAAAAAGATGAATTTTTCAGCAAGAACATTAATGTTGTAACAAAAAACACGAATTTTCGAAAAATAACATTAATTTTAAAGAATACTGTTGAATTTCAATGCCAAAAGGATGAATGATGTACAAAACGGTTAAATTTTCCACCAAAAAATATGATTTTGTAGCCAAAACGTTAATTTTCAACCGAATAGTTTAATTTTCTACCAAACTGTTGAATCCTCAAACAAATCAGATTAATTTAGAACGAAACAGTTGCATTTTTAATAAAAAAGGATGCATTTTTAACTAGTAAAGATCAATTTTCAATAAAAAATATAAATTTTCAATCAAAAATGAAATAGTTACATTGTTAGTTTTTAAAAAATTGTCAACAAAAAAAAACTAATTTTCAACCGAATAGTTTAATTTTCTAACAAATTATTGAATCCTCAACTACCCAGATTAATTTAAATCCAAAAAGTTGCATTTTTAATTAAAACGGATGAATTTTTAACTAGAAAAGATCAATTTTCAATAAAAAATATCAATATTTAATACCAAATATCAATTTACAACCAAAAATGAAAGTTAGTTTAAAAAATTCTCAACCAAAAAAACAAACTAATTTTCAACCGAATAGTGTAATTATCTACCGAATTGTTGAATCCTCAACCAAACTAGATTAATTTAAATCCAAACAGTTGCATTTTTTTTAAATCAAAAAGGATGAATTTTCAGCTAGAAAAGATCAATTTTCAAAAAAAATATTGATTTTGAACCAAAAATGGAAGTTACATTTTTAGTTTAAAAAATTAATTCTTAACCAAAAAAAGCAACGAATTTTCAAAAAGAAAGTTACTGGTTATTGGATAGTTATTGGAATTTTCAACCCAAAATATTAATTTTCTACCAAAAAGGACTTATTTTCAACAAAGTTTATGATTTTTCATCGAAAAAACATCAATTTTCAACTAAAATTAGAACAGTTAAAATGTCAGAAAAATAAGTGTTCAATAAAAAAAAACGAATTTTCAAAAAAAAAAATATTTTTTTTATAACAAAAAAAAAGATTTTTTAAACAAAACAGAAGAATTAAATTTTCAGTGAAGACAATCAATTTTCAACAAAAAAAATGAATTCTCAACAAAATAATTCAATATTAAACTAAAAAAGATGAATTTACAAACCAAAAATATAATACATATTTCAATTTGCAGTTAGAAAAGTAAATTTAAAAAAAACTAGTTTTCAGCAAAATTAATAAATTTTCAACTAAAAATATAAAATTTCAACGGAAAATGGAATAGTTCTATCTTCAGATAAAAAAATTAATTTTCAACTAAAAAGAAACGAATTTACAACCAAAGAAATTATTTTTTAATCACAATGATGAATTTTAAATCAAAAATATGAAATTTTGTCCGAATAGTGGATTTTTCAATCCAAAAGATGAATTTTCTATCCAAAAAATAACAACGGATTTTCAACTGAACAGTTTTTTTTTCAATGAAAGAAATGAATTCTTAACAAAAAAATAGCACAGTTAAATTTTCTACTAAACAGATAATTTTTTAACGAAAAAATTATATTTCTATCAAAAAAGGCAAATTTTCCATAAAAAATGTATAGTTAAAGTGAATTTTCAACTAAAATGATGAATCTTCAACTAAAAAAATTTAATTTTCAACTAAATACATGCATTTCAAACTAAAAAGATAAATGTTATACCAAAAATAAAGTAGGATAATTTTCAGTCAGTAAAATAAATTTCCAAACAAAAAACAAACGAATTTTCAACCTAAGAAATTAATCTTTAACCAAAAAGATGAAATTTCAAATAATGAGAGTTAAATTTTCACCGAAAACAGATAAATTTTCAACTAAAAATAGAATAGTTTAATTTTCAGTAAAAAGAATTAATTTTCAATAAAATTAAAATAAAATTTCAACGAAATAGTATAATTTTCAACCAAGAAGATTAAATTTCTATCAGAAAAGATCAATTTTAGACAAAAAATGGAACAGTTACATTTCCAGTTAAAAAAATTAATTCTAAATAAGAAAAATCTCATTTTGAACCAAAAAAATCAATTTTCAAATTTGCAACCAATAAGATAAATTTGTAACAAAGTACATTAATTTTCAACCGAATATTTGAATTTTTAAAGAAATTTCCAACCAAAAGGATGAATTAGTCACCAAGAAAATTGAATATTCTCCCATTAATTAATTAATTGATAAGCACTCCTATTAAAAAAAACACCGATACTTTAAGGAATTGATTTTGATAATTTGAAGGGATTTCCAAGGAATTTTCAAGATCTTCAAACAATTGCAAGGAATTTCAAAAGATTTGAAAGAATTGTAAATATTTTGAGGTATTATAAAATATTTGAAGGAATTTTTAATTGATTTCACTAACTTAATAGGATTTCAGAGGATTTAAAAAATTTCAATTGATTATAAAAGATTTCAAATTGATATATTGTAGGGAAATATTTCAAAAAATTTCAGTAGATTCCAAGGAATTTTTTATTTATTTTAATAATTTGAAGGAATTTTAAAAGACTGGGAATATTTTAGGGCATTTGAAAAGAATCCAAAGCATTTGAAAGAGATGTCAATAAATTCAATGAATGGCAACAGATTTCAAAGGGTTTGAAATATTTTAGCATATTTTAACAGATTTCAAGGAATTTTCAACCGATCTTAGTAATTTAATTGATTCAAAAGGATTTTTTAAGGAATTTTTCAAGATTAGGAATATTTTAGGGTATTTCAAAAGAATCCAAGGTATTTCCAAGAGATTTTTAACAATTTGAAGGAATTAAAAAAAACGTAAAGAATTTGAAAACTTTTAGAGGTTTCTTGAAGATTCCAAGGATTTTCCATTTGATTTCATTACTTTAATTGATTTCAGAGGATTTGCAATATTCTAGAGTAATTTAAAAGATTCCAAGGCATTTTGGAAAGCTTTAAAAAGTTTTAAGTGATTTTCAAAGTTTTGAAAGGCCTTGAAATATTTTGGGGAATTTCTAATGACTCCAAGGAATTTTGTTATTTGAATAATTTGAAGGAAATTCAAAGGATTTGAAATATTTTGGGCTATTTTTTAAATTTTCATTTGATTTTAAAGAGATTAAAAAAATTTCAAGAATCCAAGGAATTTTGAATTTATTTCAGTAATTGATTTCAGAGGATTTCAAATATTTTTTAAATTTTCATTTGATTTTAAAGAGATTTAAAAGATTTCAGGGAATTTTAAGAAAGTTTTGAGGACTTGAAAACTTAGATTATTCTAAAAGATTCCTAGGAGTTTTCAATTGATTTAAGTAATTTAATTGATATCAGAGGATTGGAAATATTTTAGAGTATTTTAGAAGATTTCAAGGCATTTTCGAAAGCTTTAAAAAGTTTCAACTTTCAAGTAATTTTAAAATAATCAAAATAAATATGTAAGGAATCTGAAAAGACTCCAAGGCATTTCCAAGAGATTTCAATCATCAAAGGATTTCAATAATTTGAAAGAGTTTCAAAGGATTGGAAATATTTTAGGGTGCTTTTAAAAATTGCAAGGGATTTTGAAGAGTTTAAAAAATTTCAAGGAATTCCAAAATATTGTGAAGGATTTTAAATATCTTAGGGTATTTTGAAAGATCCTAGGAATTTTTAAATTGATTTGAGTAATTTAATGTTACTCATAGGATTCGAATCAAAAAGACGATTTAAAAAATAAATGTATTCATTCTCAATTAGACAGTTGAATTCTCAACTAAAAAAGATTAATTTTCAAACAAATAGCTGAATTTTGAACTAAAAAAGATAAGTTTTCAGCCAAAAATGGAACAGTTAAATGTTCAGTCAAACAAATTAATTTTCCACAAAAAAAAAACAGATTTATTTTAAAAACAAATTTAATTTAACTTTCAACCAAGTAGTTTTATTTTCAAGCAAAAAATTGAATTTTCAACCAAAATTATGAATATTTAGCTGGAATACTTGAATTTTCAACCAAGAAGATGAATTTTCTACCACAAAGACGATTTTTCAACAAAATAAATGAATGTTCAACTGAAATGATCAATCTTTAACTGAAATAGTTAATTTTTCGACCAAAAAGATGATTTTTCAACCAAGAAGATTAATTTTTACTAAAGAAGACGAATTTTCAAGAAAATACATGAATTTTCAATTAAAAAGATAAATTTTCAACCAAGAATTGAATATTTAAATTTTCAGTTAAAAATTAACGTTTAACCAAAGAAATGAATTTTCAACTGAAAGGATGTAATTTTCAACTGGAATAGTTCCATTTCACTGAAGAAAAAAAAACTAATTTGCAACAACAAAAAAACTAATTAAAAAAAAAAGTTACATTTTTAAACAAAGTGATAAATTTTCAACTGGAATAGTTGAATTTGAGACTAAAAACATGAATTTTCAACTAAAATTATGAGTCTTTAACTAGAATCATTAAATTTCAAACAAAAAGATTAATTGTCAATCCAGAAGATTAATTTCTACCAGAAAAGTCAACATTTTCAACTAAAAAAGATAATTTTCCAACCAAATATTTAATAGTTACATTTTCAGTAAAAAAATAATTTTCAACAAAAAAACAAATTTTCAACAAAATAGTTAAAGTTTCAACAAGAATAGTTAAATTTTCAGTTTAAAAAATTGATTTCAAACAACAACAAAAAACGATTTTTCAATAAAATAGTTCGATACAGTAATATAAAGCTACTTTTACAAATAAAGAATCATTGTTATTCAATTTAATATTGCAATTAAAAAAAAATTAAGCATCCTCTCGAAAAAATTCCCTGACTTTAAAAAAAAATCCCTGACATTTCCAGGTTTTTCCAGGTATATAAAAATTCCCTGACAATTCCAGGTTTTCCAGGTAGGGTAGACACCCTGAATGTACTTTAAGGAATTCATTCACAAGAAGTGAGGGGTTTTGTTGGTTTTCACAGATTTGTAGAGATTTTCAAATATGTTTTGCAATTAATTTGAATTCACCCTGAATTGTTACACATTTATTCAGAATTATTTTATTATGTCTTTCGAATTTTGTTAATTTGCCTGAATTCTTTTAAATTAAATCAATAATTCTATTCAGTTCAATGGATATTTTTCTCAGTTTGTGTTTAATTCGTCTTGAAGTGTTTTAAACTCATTTTGAATTCTTCAACATTCAATCAAATTCTTTTGAATTCCCTTGTATTTTTCCAAAATCATTTTAAAATTACTAAAATAAATTAAATTTTTTCCAATTTATTTCCATGTTTTAAATTTTGAATTTTTCGGAGTGCTTTCAAATCCAAAAGATATCAGTCACACTATTGATGCACATATTTACTTTAAGTCACTTTTTGGATTAGAAATGAGTCTTGCTGCAAAAAACGTCGAATTAAAAATTATTGCTGCACACTCCCGATATATTCTCTGGACATCTGCTTTTCGACAACTTCGCATTCAAAATACAATACTTTCGAATAATTTTCAATCCGACGTTTTTTGTAGGGCAATTTCTCTGCTTTTTTCGGTTTGAATAGCTCACTATTTTAAAATAAATTAGGCTGTAGCCACCCTTAGAATAATAAACTACAAATTCAGGCCTCGGGCTCAAAACACACTATTGACACTATTTGACACTTTTTTCAAGCGATGACGCTGTTTTGCTACTATTTTGAAAAAAATACACTAAAGACACATTTTTCCAATCAAAAACACGAATTTATCAACCAAGATAGATTTTAAAAAAATAAAAAATTGACAGATTTTCGCAGAAGGAAAAAAAATTGTTTGAGAAGTTTTTGTTTAATTTAGCTTTTAATAAGAAAGATACTGTAACGTTTATAAAGGCCTGGAAAGTTCTATCGACAGGATAATTTTCTTCTTATAATAAAAGAATTTAATCATCTTGACGTAAACAACAGATACGATAAAAATGTTCACACAAAAATGTTCACGTATCAAAAAGTTATCCTAAAATACATTTTACTTTTTCGTAATAACATGCATCATTTATGATAAAAATTAGAAAATTAATTTTTCATGAACAAAATTCACTACATCTCTCAATGCATAATAAAATATTAGTGGCGAATGGATTACTATAGAGTATAAACGGCAATAATTGCTGAGCAAATAGACAATTTAAAAATTTATTATATTTCTTGAAAACTGAAAGATTGGTCATTACTGCCACTATTCTATGTATCATTCATTTTTTTTAACTTTGTAAAGCTTATTTATAATAATGAAAATTAATATTATTCGTCGTATTTATCAATTTCAGGGTGGCGATTCGGCGGACGATTTCAAATTCCCGGTCATTTCCCGGTTTTCCCCGGTCTAGTTTTTCAATTTTCCCGGTCAACTCAAAGTAACATATTTATATTTGCCGCAAAACGCAAACATTTATTTTAATTCATGACGTTCGTTCTAAACATCTTTTAACACAACAGAGCTTAACACAACAAGTCTTTTCAAACGTTGCAAAATAAATTAATTTTGAAAAAAAGACTTCAATTTTCCACCAAAAAATATCAATTTTTTACAAAAAATGGAATAGTTAAACTTTCAGTTGGAAAAATTAATTTTCAACAAAAAAAAAAACGAATTTTCAACAAAATAGTTCCATTTTCAACCAAAGTGATGAATTTTCAAATAAAATTATGAATCTTTATCTGGAATAGTTACATTTTAAACCAAAAAGATAAATTTTCAACTAAAATGATAAATATTTAACTAAAACACTTGAATTTTCAACCACAAAGACGAATTTTTGAAGAAGATTACATTTTAAATAAAAAGATTAATTTTCTACCCAAAAATACAATATTCCAACCGAATACATTAATTTTTAAATGAAGGTTTGAAGTTTTAATAAAAGAAGACGAATTTTCAACCAAATAGTTAAATTTTGAACTGAAAAAATAATAATTTTCAATCGAAAATGGAATAGTAACATTTTTAGTTTAAAAAATTATTTGTAAACCAAACATAAAAGTTTTCAACTAAAACAATGAA
>CAKNYM010033861.1:0-22988 GCA_932195095.1 Andricus curvator
TGATTGGCGAAGGAGCGTTCCTTTACAAAGCCGCGGAGCAAGCGGCCGAGACCCTTGGCCTGAATTTTAACATCAGAAGTGAGGAAAGTGCATTACTTCATCTAGATGCTTCACTTCTAAAAACCAAAGTGAAGAAAGCAGAGGTTGAAAATTTTCACCAAGAGCTACTCGACAAGAAAATGCACGGAAACTTTCACAGTAATGTAGAAAAACAGTCCTTGTCGAAGGAGCAAACTTTTGCTTTCCTCAAATCATCAGGACTTAATTCAGGTACAGAGGGTTTTATTTTCGCATGCAAGGACGGTGTCATTTCCACCTTAGCATACCGTGAGCGCATTTTATGTCAAGAAGTTCCCAGTGATAGGTGCAGAGTGTGTCATGCACACGCTGAGTACCTAGAACACATACTATCAGGGTGTCCGACCCACGCGGGAACGACGTACATCTATAGACCTAATGCGGCCCTAAGAGTGCTTTATTACCATCTTTGTCGCTCTTACGGTGTTGGCCGCGACCCTGCCCTGCCGAATGCTCCAAAGGAGATAGAGTCGATTGTCCGAAACGAGAAGTGCCAAATTTTCTGGAACAACGATTTTCGGGCAGCAGTCTCCGTTGCGCACTCGAGGCCTGACATTGTTCTCCAAGACTTCGAGAAACGAACTATATTCGTGATCGAATTCTCGGCTCCGTCCGAATACAACCTCACTGCAAAGGAGAAAGAAAAAGAGGAGAGGTATCAAGACCTTAAAAGAGAGCTACAACGACTGTACCCAAAATATTCGGTGCAAGTAATTGTCCTTGTGATAGGAGCTTTCGGAGGTGCGAAACTATCACTGGTTCGTTACTTTAAAGCCATACCCGCGTGCCAAAAATATGCCAAGGCACTTGCGAGATGGATGCAGAAAGCTGTCATCCTTGGGTCGCTTCGTGTCCTCAAGACGCACGAGGGTTTCGCCGTCCTGTCGTTGTGATTTTGTCGTTGCCTATGACCACCCATCTCACGGTTGTCAGACGTGGCCACAGGTGTGATTTACCGCGGTGCTACTGGGGGCTATTGACATTTTGTTGGATGGCAGTTGCTCTTAGTGGGACCTGCGGTGGTTGTTTAACTTTTTTTTTCAAATTATATATATATATATATATATATATATAGAGAGAGAGAGAGAGAGAGAGAGAGAGATACCTGGCTCTCACCCAGGAGGCTCGGGTTCGATTCCCGGCACCGGAACCATTCGGTTTCGGTTTTGGTTCCTTGGGAATCAAACCGAAGCGCCTGTGACAAAGCCACCGAAGGCGTCCTCGGGTTGCGGATAGAGGGTCCCTGTAGCAAGGGTTTTGCTGAATATGGTTACAATAATTAATAAGCAGTCGCGGACAATTGTCCAGGGATGGTCCCGAAGAAATAACCCCTAAGCGGAGGCGTAACAACCGTGCCGAAAGCTGAATGGCACCTGGGTGAGGTGTCTCAAACGATGACTCTGGGATACCGGGCGATCTCTCAGAGTATACAGCCTTATCTTTGCATGCGGGGCTCTACAAGGATGGATGAACCCTTTTCCCTAGCTGCTCGTGGAAACAACAATGACAACATCAAACATAGTTGTTGTAAGTGCGGTTCAAAACAATTGAACCCGCAGGGCTCCCAACAATGGGTCGGACAACAATGCTGACTGCCCTAGAGTTGGGGGAGCCATTCAAGACGGAGTCAATGCGATTGACCGGCAGAATCTCATTTTTTTTAAGTGGAGGGATTGACTCATGGACGACCTGCTAGAGTGCTATAATACGAGTATTGCCCCTGATCGAAAAGGTTACATGGCGCGACTGCATACTCTGTGGTGCGATAAACACTCAGAGCTCTCGCATTTTACGCATAAACGTCTGCGAAGCCGTGCCCAGGAACTCCGGAAAAGAGGTTATATAAGCGGAGCGCCTACTCAACCGCAGCCACAACAAGCCGGCAACAGAGAAAGACGCGACACTGAGACCAACCGCGAACAGGCATCCAAAAGAGGAAGAACGATGCTTCAGGACCTGGAGAAACATCAACATTCAGGTTTCTCCCAAGCCCAAAGATATGACTGAACTAGATGATGAGCTACGTGGAGATTTTTCCCAAGAATCCGACCTCTGGACTATCAATTGTGGTGTGTACAATGCAGCGAGAACTTTGGCAGATAAGACCAAAAGATGAATACATCAACTCAGCACAAAGATAGGCTGGGCAAGATAGTACGTGTCCCGCATTTAGTGTGTGATTGACTACATAACATCTGGCAGGACTTTCACTGCCAAGTTTCGACAGTTCGCGCGCGAACTGCGGATCCGTTATAACACAATCAACAAGCCAAAGCTACTGACCATCAGACAGCATATTGTTGACAGAATACGAGTACTATGTAACGCTAGGAGAAGTCTAGAGCGGAGAGAGAGGTGCGTGAGAGAAAATCAACAGTTTTTGTCTGACCCATCTCGACTCTTCCAACACCATCCAGTTACTGTCGACCATCCGCCCAAGCCAGAGCAGGTCGAAGCATTTTGGAGAGAAGTCCACGAAGTCCAACATCCACTTGAAGAAGGCTCAAAGAACATAAATAGCTTCAAGGAGCTGTGAAATGCTCTCATAACACCTGAGGAGGAATGCCCACCTATCACTACCGAGGAGGTGAAAAACGAATTAAGAGGCATGAAGAACTATTCCGCTCCGAGACCAGATGGTATCAAGACCTTCTGGTGGAAGAAGTCTCCTTCAGCCCACCAGCATCTGGCCCGAATTGTCACCTCATATCTAAAGTCGGAAGAGCCTATTCCGGAGTGGTTGGTGGAAGGGCGCACAGTGCTCCTGCCGAACACGGGCAACTTAGCTGACCCTATGAATTACAGGCCAATAACTTGTCTGAACACCTGCTGATCGATAGATGTGTTTATAAAGACGCATCATCCTATCAGCGATTCGAATTTGTTTATTTTTCAATGTTTAGATACTACTAATTGGCAGCTTTTCACAAACATACCGGCCATATTTTGCTGATTAAAAATATCTAATTTATTACTGTTTATCATTTAAAAAAAAAGTAAAACGCGTACAAATATTTTCGCTACAAAAAAGAAGAGATAACGAGATACATACGATTATTATTAACGAAGTGTCTAGGCACACCGAAAATATTTGGTGTATCGCTCACCGTATTTCGATGAACCTATTAGGCGTCCTTTCTGGTTTCTCCTGGGCACACCGAAAATATTTGTTAAATGCTTATCGAATTTCGATGAACCGAAAAGGTTTATTCTAAGCTAATAGTTTCAATTGTTCTCAACAAATTATATTAGCAACCGTCAATGTGTTTCATTTAATGATAACAATTAGAATTATTGACATAATTTCCAGCATAAAATCAGTCGCAGCAAGTTTTATAAAAAAACAACATATTTTATACACGACTATCACGCAATTGTTTATAAAACTTGTTAACAAAAATTGAAATTGTTGAATTAGACTGAGACTATTTTATAGAATAGGCAAGTAAAACCATAAAGTCATTCGCAGAATGTTTTTAAAAAACAAAATAAATTTTTCTTGTAACAATAGACGAATATAACACAATTGTTTATACAATTTGTTATAAAAAATTAAATTTTTGTCTTATAATAAAACTTTCGGACTAAGAAAATCATAAAGTTATTCCCAGCAACTTTGTATAGGAAAATTGTTTCCATCCCTAAAAAGATACGACTATAAAACAATTATTTGTATAATTTGTTAATAAAAATCATGAATTTTTATGTTTAAATATTTTTTTTCACTTCAAATAACAATTGTCAAGTATTTTAAAATTATTATTGAGGCCGTCAAAATATTTTACCTCGTAAAAATTTGATAGATGTCTATTAGTTTATAACATTTTTGTATGGCAATCATTAATTTTTATGTTTAAATATTTTTGTCATTTAAATAACAATTTTCAAGTATTTCAAAATTATTTTTTATGCCGTCAAAATATTTCATCATCATCATGTTCACTATGTTCACAATCAGGAGAAGCTATTCTGCCAAAAAGAATAGTTTTCTCCCCGAAGGACGTCGTGAATTTCAGTTTGTAATCGTTAATATTGAGCGGCTCTTTGTCTGATGATAAATATCCCTCATTTTCAAAGTAAGCACTTATGACATCAAACTGCTCCTGAAATTTGGACCATGTTGTTGCCCCAAAAGTGATTCCTTGTAACTTGTTGGACACAATTTCTATAATGAGATGAAAACTGCCGTCTGATTGCACTTCGAGTCCAACTCAATAACTCCTGTAGTAAAAACGCAATTAAATTTTTACTACAGGAGTTATTGAGTGTATAGAGCGTAGTCAAAATCAGATGCCAGTTTGACTTGCGTGACGGTTCCACCTGAGTCATATGAACACTTTTTTTTAGACGTAGTAATAGCAGTAGTTGAAGAGAAATTTTCAATAACTTTTTGAACATCGCCCACAGTTTGCGACATTGTATGTTTTGCTCTAAAGATTCCAGAAGTTGTGTAGTTCAGGACTGGTCATACAGGGTTTTTATATCAAAGTGGGAAGGGGTAGTTATGATAGCTTCAAAGGTGGGAGTCGGCTTGTCTAGCTTTTCGGTCACTATTTATTGCAGTAGTAGATGTTGATCCTTTTATTGACAGTTGCACTATAGCATCAGCCTGCTCCGTAGTATTTAGGAAAAATGATTTAAAACCCGATTAATTAGGGGTTTTACCGAATGGGGGCTACAGACTAGCTAATAAGCAGTCGAAGAAAGCTGACGAATGGCTTTCATCTGTAGAGCGCGAGCTAGAGCTAGAAATAATGCATGCCGGTCGAGCTCTAGAATATCGATTACCTGAAGGGGTATTAGTCGACGGTTATTATGAGGATGGGTTTGGCAATAAAAATGTGTATCAATTTCATGGATGTTATTGGCATGGTTGTCCTCGTTGTAATAAGTCGAATAGAAATAAAAAAATAGGGGTAGAGAAAAACTCAGAAAGCATGAACGACCGCTTTGAGCGAACACGTGTCCAAACTCAACGACTTCGAGGAATCGGATACAAAGTCATTGAGATGTGGGAGTGTGATTTCGATAGGATAAAAGCTCAAGACCTTGAATTGAAAGAGTTTTTAAAGGATCATCCTCTTTTAATGCTTAGTGCTTTAAACCCTCGAGATGCTTTTTACGGTGGAAGAACAGGTAATAAATTTTGTTACTATCGTGTGAGAGGTAAAACAAGAATCTCATATCTGGACGTTAGCTCATTGTATCCATATATATATCAAAATACGGTAAATTTCCTATTGGGCATCCCAAAGTGTATATTGGTGATGACTGTAAGACTTTAACTGGTTTTGATAATGATTTAATTAATGTGGAGGGTTTGGTTCAATGGCGTGTATTACTGCCTACAGATAAGTATTTACCTGTCCTTCCTGTCCGTATGCACGGAAAGCTCATGTTTCCCTCGTGTTATACTTGCTGCAAATTACAATTACAGCAAGACTGCCCACATATAAATAATACAAGTGAGTGGGAAATAGAAGGAACATGGGTTTCCGATGAGCTCAAAGCGGCGGTCGAAGATGGGTACAAGATAATAAGTATTTTTGAAATCTGGCAATATTCGTAGAATATATTAATAGGTTTTTCAAGCTGAAACATGAAGCTAGTGAATATCCTTCTGATTATACTACTGAAGAGCAGAAAGAGGCATATGTCCAAAAGATTTTTGATTTAGAGAGTATTCAACTCGATCCTGAAAATATTTAAAAAAATCCTGGTCTACGCTCTTTGGCTAAACTCTGCTTAAATTCTTGTTGGGGTAAATTTGGTCAGCGTCAAAATATGCCGAGAACTGAAGTTCTTAGTGCTCAAGACGAATTGATAAACATTATCCAGAGTCCAGAGAAAATTCTGAATAATATTTTGCCCGTCGACCATGAAAAAATTTAAGCTTCCTGGGTTTATAAAGATGAAGCCGCAGCCCCTTCTCCTATCACAAATCTAGTTGTAGCTGCATACACGACCGCACAAGCACGCTTGAAATTACGTGGGTATTTGAAAAAATTAGATCGCAGCGTACTCTATTTGGATACAGATTCTGTGACAGTTATAATGAGCCTAATGAGTATTACCCACCTACAGGTTGTTTATTAGGCGATTTGAGAGATGAGCTTGAAGCTTATGGTTCTGGGAGTTTTATTGAAACTATTGTCTCAGGTGGTCCTAAATTCTATGCTTATAAAGTATGTTCACCTAACGGCCAAGAAAATTATCACGTAAAGTAAAAGGTATTACCCTAAACTACAAAAACTCTCAATTTATAAACTTCAACTCTATCTGTGATCTTGTAGTTAATAAAGCGGCTCCTATTACATTGAACTATAGAGCCATTCGTAGAATAACATATCACGATGAAGAAACAAAAAATGAACATAAAATCTGTCGACCAGTTTACATGAAAAGGAGATTGATTGGTAATCATCATTCTCTTTCATTTGGTTATGTAGAGCATTAATATGTCATTAAGGCCATGTGATGACTGGGTCAAGTGACCAGACTCCTACCTTACCGGCACTTTTTTTATTTGTCCACATATTTTCACACGAATAGCCACATCGAGTTGAAAATTTGGGATAATAAATAAGAAGCACTAAGAAACGCGGCTCTGGTCCTAAATTCTTATTGGTATAGAAACAATTTTTTTTTGAACAAATTTTTTTTTGCTTTTTTCACAATTATACAAATTTAGGACCAAAGCCGCATTTCTTAGTGCTTCTTATTTAGTATCTCAAATTTTCAACTCGATGTGGCGCTTCGTGTGAAAATAAGTTGACAAATAAAAAAAGTGCCGGAGGTAGGAATCCAGTCACGTGAGCCACTCGTCACATGGCCTTATAAAGATCCACTCTAAATGGTAAATTTTGTGAATATGAAAAAAAAACTCTCATTCCTACGCTTATGTGTAACACGAATCTTGATGCTGAAACAAAAAATATGTACGTACTTTTTTCATTTTTATTAGGTACTTTTTTGAACAAGTAATGAGAACATTTAATTTTTTGTGTTTTCAGAGTGGCCCTTCGAAGCACCCACTGATACGTATTTCTGCTGTAGAGAGGAAAATGGTACACCTGTTTCCAGGGGATTTCGATTTCATACCTCAGCAAATAATGGATGGTGAAGAATATAAAGAGTATCTGGACGTTGGAGCACAATCATTTACATATCAGGATTCTTCTTTTTCATAATTAAAAAATATATATTTGTAAGCTTGTATATTCACTGTATCTTGAGCACCACATAAGCAAACCTATGCATATAAACCATAAACAAGTACATAAACAAGTCTATGTAATTAAGTAAATAATAAAATTTTTTAATTATTATTATTAGAATCATAATTACTCATGTATAACTATTGAAGAATAAAGAAAACATAATTAAATTGTGAATAACATAATTTCATTCATTAATCTCTATATGCTTCACGCAACCCTAATACAGCTAAAAACTATATTTTTTGCGGCGGCGGGTCACAACGGCGGCTGGCTGGAGGGACACGCTTTTTTAAGCTTTTTTATAAGCGTGTAAAAGTAGGAGACACGTCGTGAGATGAGCTCATAATCGGCGTGTTGGGTCAGGGGTATCAGCTCAAACCCCTGACAACGCGAGAAATTAGCTAATCAAGATGGGATGAGCAAAACACTAATAAATTTTTTCAAATAAATATATCTAAAAATTTAAATTTAAAACATAAGTTCATACATCAATTAAGATATTCGCTAGGGAATAAATATTTACCATCATATATAAATTAAAAGGTTTGACTGATGATGCATTTTATTCAATATGGATACAAGTTGGAAGCATCCGTTCACATCGCTCATATGCGGTCCAACAGGCTGTGGTAAAACTTTCATTGTAAGAAAATTTCTCAGAAATATCAGTTTAATGTACGATACTCAAATTGATTGTATAATTTTCTATTATTCAGAGTGGCAAACGGCTTATAAGGAATATGGAAAAAAGATAGAATTTCGTGAAGGATTACCACAGTCTTCTGATTTCTCCAATGATCCAAGGTCTAAACTTATAATTCTGGACGATTTAATGAGGGAATCTTAAAATAACACAATTGTAGATCTTTTTACTAAAGGAAGCCATCATAAAAACCTCAGTGTAATTTTCATTTCTCTAAATATTTTTCACCAAGGACACGGTCAAAGAGACATTTTTCTAAATGCAAACTATATAGTCACATTTAAAACTCCTCGAGATCGGGCTCAAATTCAACATCTTGCATGTCAGATTTTTCCTGAAGATCCACGTTTTATACAAGAAGCCTATCACGATGCCACATCTCAACCACATGGATATTTACTTTTGGACTTGAAATAATCAACTCCTGATAATTGTCGATATCGCACAAGTATATTTCCGGATGATCCTCATCAGTACGTTTACATACCAGTGAAGGGTATAAAGGGAGGACACAGTGATAGTCGAATACCAGTTACGCATTTGTAATGACATAAAAAAATCAAAAGTCAATTGGCAAGAAAAATGCCATAGTTTTACATGCCCCGTGTCATCTAAACTCGGGTCAACGGCAAGCAATACTGAAAACATCTGATGTAAAGCTCATTAAATGTATTTGTGAGTGTGCCTTGAATATCCTATTGGGAAATGTTCCTCTTACAGATTGTCAAAAACTAAAGCAGATAAAACATAGAAACACGTTACGAAAGTTAGTCGAAACTCGTGGCACTTGGAAAAACAAGAAAACATTAATCGTTCAAAAAGGTGGATTTCTACCTCTCTTACTTGGTCCAATCATTGGTGGTCTGCTTTCCAATTTGTGCAAGTCCTCATCGTAGAACCCTCAATAATATGGAGCATACAAGAAAAATGGTTCTCATTCCTAGCGAACAGGTCGAAAAAATTAATCAACAAATGCAAGTGATAAATCACACATCTTTACATAGCAATAATAATTCAACGATTATACCATCGATACCTGATGCAACTACACAGACACCTGGAAGTAATCTCGGCAGATTGGATTCTGAAATGAGTGGAATCTTATTCTCACCTTTTCCATGTGATGAACGTGAAAGGTGGAGAGATTACAGTCAGGTTTTGAAAAAATTTATATTTTTTATTGACGAAAATAAAAAATTGACTACTGAGAAAATGGATCATACTGGATGTTTTGCCAGTGAAGGATATTATAGCTAATGTACCTGAATCTTTTCGTTGCAAAAGTACTTTATTGCATAATCATTTAACAAACCTGATTTCTCCGACAGGATAAAATGGGATAAATATGGTTCAGTGATTATTGACGGGAGACGTATTGAGCATTCAAAGATTACAGACCTGGTTGATGATGCATTAAGGTTTAGAAAAAGTTTCAATCCTCCTGGCAGAAGTCACTTTGCCCGTATCCTTCAAGAGATTTGATACCCCGCGAGAACTCGTGAAAAATCAAGAATATTTGATTCCTGCTAAACAAATACAACGAGATATCAATAACCGATCACTCTTGAATCAAGAATCTCTTATAACAGACGATGAAACAACTGAGGATGAAGCAAGGTCTGATGGAATCCTAAAGATTTCTGATAAGACAATCCGTGAAAGAAGTCGTAGTAGAATTAAAAGGAATACCAGTCAAGAAAAGAGACAAACTGGTTCAGGAATGGTAACAAAGTGGCAGTCTTTTATTCTCAAATGAAACTGCTTGAAGAAATATGCTACAATCCAAGTCATCCTGCTTCTTATAGCGGTGTAGAAAAAATAACTCGCGCTGCACGAGGGAGAGTATCACGTACACAAGCGTTTGATTGGCTAAAATCCCAGGATGCATTCACTATACACCAACCTATTCGACGAAAATTTCAGAGAGCTCATTATACGGTTTCCAATCTTGGTGAGGTTTGGGAGCGTGATTTAATCGACTTGCAAAGTTTGTCCACTTATAACGATAATCACCGTTTCATTTTAGTATTGATTGATGTTTTGAGTAAATTTGTCTGGGTTGAACCTCTTCGAAATAAAACTGTATTGGAGGTGAAAAATGCTTTTGAGTGTATTTTAGAAAGAAGTAATCATCGAGTACCATTCTGTTTACAATCAGACAAGGCAAAAGAATTTCTGGGCGTCCCTTTCCAAAACTATTTGTCTGATATATATATACATACATACATAGATTAGCAGTTCGAACTCGAAAGTTCATTGCCTCACTACCCGATTCGGGTAGTGTTTCTAGGTGGATATTTACTACCAATGTGGACCCACCACACCCACGACGGGCCAACAGCACGCAGGTATTCCTGAACGGTTACCCATCCAAGTACTAACCGCGCCCAACAATGCTTAACTTTAGTGATCTTACGAGAACTGGTGTTTTCAGCGTGGTATCGCCGTTGGCGATATATATATATATATATATATACTATATATACTACTATATATATACTCTGGGATACCGGGCGACCTCTCAGAGTATCACCCTTATCCTTGCACGCGGGGCTCTACAAGGCTGCTCGTGGGAACAACAATGAAACCACCAAAACACCAAAATGTTGTAGATGCGATTCAAGACAATCGAACGCGCAGAGCACCCGCCAATGGGTCGGCAAACAATGCCGATCAGCCTAGAGTTCGGGGTGCTGAAAATAATTTAGATCGAAACACGACAACAAACCGGCGAAACGCCCACATTCAGTGGACGAATCAACTCAAGGATGACTTGTTAAACTGCTACGATGCCAGCATTACCCCTGTTCACCGAGGCTTTCTGGCGCGTATGCACACTCTGTGGTGCCAGAAACACTGGATACCTCTGTGGTGACACTAATCAGCGAACGTGGCTCGAAAAGAGGTGTAGCAGGCTGTCGAGAGAACCTGCTGATTGACAGGTGTGTCTGTAAAGACGCTGCAGCCCATCATTGCGTCCTCTCAATGGCCTGGATTGACTACCGGAAAGCTTTCGATTCAACCTCTCATAGACTTATCATCTGTCTGTTGGAAAGCTTGAAGGTACATCCACACATAGTGAGATGCATACAGAGATTGATGCCTCTTTGGAAAACTATATTTACTATCTCATCTAGAAATTATCATGTGACAACGAACAACGTCACCTTCCAGAAGGGCGTCTTTTAAGGTGATACCATGAGCCCTTTGCTTTTTTGCATCACACTTCTGCCTCTAACTCTCGCACTAGGAAATTCTCCTGGATAACTCTGTGGCGACACTAATCAGCGCGAGCATAAGGTCACTCATGTATTTTATATGGACGACCTGAAGATCTATGCCTCTGGTAAAAGCAAACTTCAAACTGCTATTAATATTGTCAAGAACTACACAGGAGAGATTGGGATGGACTTTGGCTTGGACAAGTGTGCCAAAATTCAACTGAAGAAAGGAAAGATTACTGGCGTTCCCAAGGACCCTGAGCTTCTGGATATAAGTGTTATCAGACATCTTAATACTGGAGAGACCTATACATACCTGGGCGTGCCTCAAAACCACATTCAGGACGTAACATCAGTGAAGGAATCTCTCCGAAGCAGATACAAGCATCTTCTTCAACAGATTTGTACTTCCAATCTGTCGGCGTTGAACAAGGTATCTGCGACTAACATGCTTGCCATCACGGTTCTACTCTACTTGTTTGGGGTAGTTCAATAGACGAAGAACGATTCGACAGTTCCGCGATTATATATTTCACGCCGTCAAGGCGGACGCGGACTTCTGAATCTCCAGTGTCTTCAAAACCGGATTGTTCTAAGTACAGCTTACATCGCTGCGAATGGCAGAGATCCTCTCCTAAAGATGGTCAGGGACCACGAGATGATTGGCGAAGGAGCGTTCCTTTATAAAGCCGCGGAGCAAGCGGCCGAGACCCTTGGCCTGAATTTTAACATCAAAAGTGAGGAGAGTGCATTACTTCATCTAGATGCTTCACTTCTAAAAACCAAAGTGAAGAAAGCAGAGGTTGAAAATTTTCACCAAGAGCTACTCGACAAGAAAATGCACGGAAACTTTCACAGAAATGTAGAAAAACAGTCCTTGTCGAAGGAGCAAACTTTTGCTTTCCTCAAATCATCAGAGCTTAATTCAGGTACAGAGGGTTTTATTTTCGCATGCCAGGACGGTGTCATTTCCACCGTAGCATACCGTGAGCGCATTTTATGTCAAGAAGTTCCCAGTGATAGGTGCAGAGCGTGTCATGCACATGCTGAGTACCTAGAACACATACTATCAGAGTGTCCGATCCACGCGTGAACGACGTATATCTACAGACATAATGCGGCCCTAAGAGTGCTTTATTACCATCTTTGTCGCTCTTACGGTTTTGGCCGCGACCCTGTCCTGCCGAACGCTCCAAGGGAGATAGAGTCGATTGTCCGAAACGAAAAGTGCCAAATTTTCTGGAACTACGATTTTCGGGCAGCAGTCTCCGTTGCGCACTCGAGGCCTGACATTGTTCTCCAAGACTTCGAGAAACGAACTATATTCGTGATCGAATTCTCGGCTCCGTCCGAATACAACATCACTGCAAAGGAGAAAGAAAAAGAGGAGAGGTATCAAGACCTTAAAAGAGAGCTACAACGACTGTACCCAAAATATTCGGTACAAGTAATTGTCCTTGTGATAGGTGCTCTCGGAGTTGCGAAACTATCACTGGTTCGTAACCTTAAAGCCATACCCGCGTGCCAAAAATATGCCAAGGCACTTGCGAGATGGATGCAGAAAGCTGTCAGCCTTGGGTCGCTTCGTGTCCTCAAGACACATGAGGGTTTCGCCGGCCTTTCGTTGTGATTTCGTCGTTACCTATGACCACCCATCTCACGGTTGTGATGCGTGGCCGTGGGTGTGATTTACCGTGGTGCTACTGGGGGCTATTGACATTTTTTGGATGGCAGTTTCTCTTAGTGGGACCCTGCGGTGGTTGTTTAACTTTTTTTTTTAAATTATATATATATATATATATATATATGTATATATATATATGTATATGTTTATGTATACATATTGAAAATATATTGATCAATAAATATAATCAAGATTAAAATGTATAACACACTATTTTCTTTTGAAAGACCTTTTCCCAGCACTAGTTAATAAGTCAATACTACGAAAAAAGAACAAAATTATGTAGATTATAAATTGAAAAATATATATAATCTACAAAAGCTTGTATCTCAGATGACCTTAAATTTTACATGAAAAGTGAAAGATCGTTACAAGCACTTTAGTGGGCTCCCTGAAATTTTCGTCAAATAGGTCAGTGAAAAGTGATTGCATCATGAGACATTAGTCAATTACGTAATCAACGTAGTATACTGCCTGGGCGAGGGGGGTCGGCACCATAGTGCGGAAAGGGGGTTAAGGAGTAGTGGAGGGGGTGTCTGCCTATAGTGGGGCCCTACTACGGTCAGTTTTTCTAACCGGCCGTGATCTCATAACAATGCAAGGGTTCATTCGTTTCGGATAATTCGACTCGCTCCGGGGTGTCTGCCGACTGGAGTTTTACAAGGGTGAACAGGCACGCTGAGGAAATGCATGAACAGCTAGCACTGAGCGTCACTGCTATTTTTCTCACGTTTTTTGATTATACAACAAAATATAAACATTTTATCGAAAACCCGGAGCTGCTTGCTCTGAGATATGCTTATTTATATGTCGTATGCAAAAATTAGACAAAAATATTCAGTCGTGCGTCCTCAAAATGCCGAACCGATTACATATTCTGATAAAGGGCCTTACAATTCAATTGAACTTACTTTCAGGATGGCCTTAAATTCATTAGGTAACTTAATTTATTATATTGAGGTGAGCGTAAAGTCAGTCTCTCTTGGTGAATAGTAATTTAAGGTCGAAAACGAATGTGAGAGTCGCACCCCTGATCAATTTTTTTTATAGTGAGTATTAAATAGCAGAAATTACGTTAGAACGGAGGTGAATTTCATTTGATGCGGACGGAACTCGCTCAAATACTTCATCCGGAACATGGAGAATGATACTTTGGCAGACCCCTTCCTCCAAAACGGAATTACGTATTATGTGAATGACCCCTTAATGCGAAACAGAGATGACTGGAAACTTTGGAGTTTGGGTAAAAAATTTGTACAACCGGGGCAGTAACAGTGCATCATGAGCTCTGATTTATTCCTGCCAGAAGCGCATAGTTTCTGCACATGATAATCCAAGCCCTGGCGGACCGGCTGAAGGCTAGCGTTACGCTACAGCGTAACCATAACGTAACCCTAGAGTAACCTTGAAGTAATCTCGAATTATAATGAATAAAAGAAACAAAATAAATATATAAATTGTTGCAATTATAATTGAACGTTGAATTTTAAGTTAGAAGGTGATGCCGTAATTGCAATAAGTTCATTTTTTAGCGTTAGAAATTAAGAAACATAGTGGCTGTCATTGAAGGTCTGCTAGAGGCGACTTCAAGCGCATCTACTGAGATCTACTTAGATGCGCTTAAAGTCGCCTTCATCAGACTTCAATGACAGCCACTATGTTTTTTTAATTTCTAACGCTAAAAAATAAACTTATTGCAATTACGGCATTACTTTTTAACGTAAACTTCAAGGTACAATTATAGTTGCAACAATGTAGATATTTATTTTTTTTTCTTTTTTCATTATAATTCGAGATTACTTTAAGATTACTTTAGGGTTACTTTATCGTTATCCGCCATAGCGGACCGGCTGAACGCAAGGGTTACGCTACAGCGTAACGATAAAGTAACCCTAAAGTAATGTTAAAGTAATCTCGAACTATAATGAATAAAGAAACAAAATAAATATCTACATTGTTGCAATTATAATTGTAATTGCCTCGAATTTTGTTTGCGCTATTCAGGCGTAAAGTCATCTCAATCGACAGACTGTCCATCGTGCGTTTACTAAATCTCCGCATTATACATATGACTTTATGAAAAAAACATGACGGACTTTTTTCCGTGTAAATCGCAAAAATAAGATTCAGACCAAACAGTGAAGCAATTTGTCTGATTGTTTTAAATGGTATACAATTGTCCCCTGATTACAAATATCTTGGTTCAGTTTTCGAAATCTTGGTCAGTTTTTTTGTAAACAATTTTTTTGTAAACAATTTAATTCTTTATTAATCACACAAATTTATAACAGCACTTTCAACTCGCTAAGCAGAAATAAAACTGTGTGCCTCTTGCACTTGTTTCGTAGGATGAACCGTTTGCGATCAACATGATAATTATAATAATTGATACATCATATATTTGGTTAAAAACTCGTCTTTTATGGTAAAAAATAAATAATCTTCTTGCTTAAAAATTCAACAGTTTGGCTTAAAATTCATTTATTTTGTTACAAATTCGTGTTTTTTGTTGAAAAATTAAAATATATTCAGTTGAAAAATCATATATTTTGTTAAAAATTCGTCTTTTCTGGTGCAAAATTAATCTTCTCGATTACAAATACAACTACTTGGTTGATTTAATGAAAGATGTTATTTTGTCGAGCAGGGTAATTCATTAATTAATTTTCTGATGTTAAACATTGCGATCTACTGGTCAAATGAATTTTTTGGTGAAACGAGAAAAAATCTGCCTCAGCCCGGACTTGAACCGGGAACGCCACTATCCATGAGTGGAGCGTTAACCAATTATGCCACGGAGACTGTAGCAAATAATTTCTCGTTTCTCCTATATCCACAGGATGACATGAATCTACGTCTAATTAACCTGTGAATTTCAAGTTACTCATTCTAATCTGAATTAATTTCACCGAATCTGGATAATTTAATGGAAGATGTTATTTTGTCGACCAGGGTAATTAATTAATTAATTTTCTGATGTTAAACATTGCGATCTACTGGTCAAATAATTTTTCTGGTGAAACGAGAAAAAATCTGCCTCAGCCCGGATTTGAACCGGGAACGCCACTATCCATGAGTAGAGCGTTAACCAATTACGCCACCGAGACTGTAATATTTCTGAATGCACTGATAGTGCCCCTCAGGAATTTTGGTTTAAAATGTCCGAAAAAGACACCTAATTATAAATATCAAGGATACTTTTTCAAAATCTGTTGCAAGAATTGTTTAAACAAATTTAAATTATTCCTTAGAACACTTGCTCCGCGAAGAAAAAATATATTTTCCCACGGAGCTAAAACTTTTGTTTATATATATTAGGTCTACAATGTAATTCAGTGCCTTTACTTTGATGTGTTTCAACAAAAATCTAGATTTCACGAACTTCTCCTTTTATTTGCGTTTCTTGAATCAGGCATCAAGAAAAAGTTTAATCTCTTAAATTTCCTCTTAATTCCAACCATTTGTTAATTAAGGCCTTAAAAACAATTAATTGCGAAATAATATTTGGTCCGTACCAGCTGCAATAGGGTCGTTGAATGATTTACAAAAATTGCATTTTGCTATAATAAATTATCTACTCATTACATTGGTGTAAGAAAGGAAGTTTGATTTTAATGGCCTTATTGGCTAACTTCCGAATATCAAATTAAAAAATTCGAAACTGTTGACAGATTTCCTGGCGCGGCGCTTCTACCAAGTAGTGGCTGCATTTTGAATATTTAAAAGTGAACATGTTTTGTAATAAAATAAAAAAATGGAAACCCTATTTGACAGATAAATTTCCGATTTTATTGTGCATCTAGTACAGATCAAAGATTATTTTGCAATTAATTGTTTATGAGACCATAATTAACAAATGGTTTGAATTAAGAGAAAATTTAAGAGAGGTAAAAGTATTGTTTTTGCCTGATTCAAGAAACGCGGATAAAAGGAGCAGGTTCGTCAAATCTCGGTTTTTGTTCATAACAATTGTTATTAGTAAAACAACGATTTTTTCAGAATGGTAACTGAGATGAATATTATTATAAAGCTACTAGTTAAAAGTAAAAAGATCAACATCCTGACTGTAAAATTGCGGATGTCACGGACCAAAGATTATTTTGCAATTAGTTGTTTATATGGCCATAGTTAACCAATGGTTTTAATTAAAAGCACATATATAATGGAGAAAGGTTTTTATTTTTTACATAATTTAAGAAATACGTTTAAAAACAAAAGCTCTATAAAATTTACGTATTCGTTCATGAAAATTGTTATTCATTGAGAAACGATTGAGATTTTTGCAATGTAAAAAGAGTCTTTGTAATCAGAGTGATTTTCCTTAGCTTGTTGACGAAATTTATAGCATCGACCTTGCACATAAGAACAATTTTCACCCTTATATATTGTGGTATTAATACCTCGTTGTTAACAATAATATACCTTCGGCACCGTAACCTTCAACCGAATAAATCAACACAAAGTTTGCTGGGCGCCAAACCTTTCTTGGATCAGAAGCAAGGGAATAATAATAAGCTGAATTAAATCCCAAAAGGTATCAAAATTATAATACTAAGTCTCAAATTCTAAGCTTATTTTAGCAAACAAAATACATTATTGAGGCTACGATGTCACAGAACTAGAACTTTGTACTTCTTGCTAAATGACTTTATGTATCTTTCCCTCGATCTTTCCGCTATCTCAAATCAAAGGTAGGAAAATTAAGTAGAGGGCACGGTTTTAGTATTGAAAAAGGTTGATTCTGGTGAATGATAGCACAGTGATCAGATTAACAATCAACTAAGTTTGACCGGGGAAATTAGACTTTTTTACAGGAAGAAGAAAAAAAGTTTTTTTCTTCATACTCATATCCACAAAGGCATTAGAAATGTATATAAAAAAAGTTCTCTATCGGCTCGCTTACACATACACCTCTAGCCTCGGAAAACATTCCCTAGACGGGTAGTATCGTTGGTTTTTGTCTATTATGTAGGAACAGGTACATCGCAAAACAAAAATGAATAGAAGTGAAAATATTTGGAATAAAATTTGCAACAAAAAAGGTTTTATACACTTTTGCTATACAAAACTTTATATTGAACTCCGATTTAAAAAATTTCAATAAAATATATATATAAAATAATAATATATATAAAATATAATAAAATATATAATTTCAAAAAATATTATATAAAATATATCACTGAAGTTAAGCATTGTTGGGCGCGGTTAGTACTTGGATGGGTAACCGTTCAGGAATACCTGCGTGCTGTTGGCCCGTCGTGGGTGTGGTGGGCCCACATTGGTAGTAAATATCCACCTAGAAACACTACCCGAATCGGGTAGTGAGGCAATAAGCTTTCGAGTTCGAACTGCTAATCAATGTATGTATGTATGTAGAAATCACAATTGAGGTATTGGGAGTTTGTTATCACATCATTACAAGGTGTAAATACCTCAATTCAGTCAAATGTATAGAAAAATTCTTGAGAAAATGTTGAAAAATCTCATAGAAATTCGATTCGAGGTATTGAGTGTGTGTGAACTACTTCAATATAAGATCTATAGACTTCAGTTCTATAAAATGTAGCTGCGCAGTCGTTACTGTGCGCAGGAAGCGACATTTTCCGCATCCCTCGCCCCGGAAAATGCGTTCAACATATAACCACGCGCCGGTTATTAAATAACGATAACTGAATAATAATTTATGTTTAACGTGGATTAATTGAATCTGAGTAAGTATCTGGCAAATTATTGTATTTTATGAGGATATATATAATGTAAGGCTAATTACGCAGTGTTAGGTATCCCTGACGAAAGTATCGGATAGGAATTCCTTCTGAACCAATCCGAATCATTCCGGAATCTGTATCCGAACCAATCCGAGTCAATTCGAACCAATCCGAAAAAAGTTCTACATTTCGTTTAACCCAAATCGTTTAAAAATTAATCCACTCAATCCGGTTCAATCCGAACTGCAAAACGAACCAATCCAAACCAAAGTTTCAATCCAAATGAATCCGAATCAATACGAACTCGGATTGGTAAACACTGGATTTTCAATCCGAATTAATCCGGATGAATCCGAGTTCGGATTGAATTGGATTCATTCGGATTGAAAATCGTTTTAGGTCAATCCGATTGGTTCGAATACAGATGCCGGAATGATTCGGATGACTTCGAATTGGTTAGGAAGGAATTCCTATCCGATACTTTCGCCAGGCCGAGAGGTTAGGAAATCGCCGGGTTGGAGAGTTTAGATTTCAATGTGAAATTGAATTAAACAATCCTGAAATTTGTAATTCCCTATATTCAAAACTAAATTTTCGAAATTTTATATTCTTGAAATTCCCGACATTATAAATATAAAACTCGGGAAATTCAGAATTCCCGAAATTATGAAACTAGAATTTTCAAATTATCGATATTCTAGAAAAATAGCGAATTTATTTTAAAACGCATTCATTCATTAGAAAAGAAGAAATTCTGAACCCGTAAATTATTAAAAATTTTGTAGCAAAAAATTTTTTGTGAAACGCTTATATTTTAGATTTTTTTTTATACTTCAAGTTAAGTTAGCTGCGAGGCTTTGCTAGGAATTGCGAATGCGTAGGTAGGGGGTTCGAACCGACAGCGAATAAGAATTTTAATAGCGTGCGATTATTAGTGTAGTGATTGTTTGTGTAATAGTAAATAATTATGTACTTAAATATGTGAACAAATATTAAAGTGTAATGATACTAATAATAATAATAAAAAAGATTAATTTTTTTAGCCCAAAAATCGGTCATCATTTTATAGAACTGTTCTCTATAGTTTCGAGACTCCTCCGATATAGACTGTATATTAGCTGGACTTTCAGATTTTCTAGAACTATTCTACGTTTTTCGCATCCTGCCTTCTAATAGAGATTACATCACCTCGTTCTTTAAATTTTCTAGAACTTTGTAGTACATTTCGTAGAATAGTTCGATGCAATGTAAAACCAACAAGATTTTAAATTTTATTAAACTACCCGTCGTATCCTCTACTGTGCCACGGGTGCCCTGAAGTTAATTTTTTTTGAAAGTCTTGTCACTTCGGAAATCATTGCAGATCTTGATTCTAGAACATTTTTTACGTTCAAACACGCAATGACGGAAATCGCAGATAGTGCCGTTTTTTTTTAAGGCCACTTTGAAAAAAATTTGTTTCTTCACTTATTTCTACATACAAATAGTAGAGGGAAATTAATTTTTACAACGTCCTGTTAACAAAATAGTATTTTTTTTTAATATACGTATACAGACAATGTATATTTGTGAAGTAATAATTAGAAAGAAAAATTTTTCGAACAACAAATAAAAATATTACGTCACACATGATTACTATTGTAAGAACATATGGCTTTGAGTAATTGTTGATCATATTGAGCATGATTTGGTGAAACTTTATATCTACTCCACGTCGACAGAAAATCAAAATGGACTGATTCCATAGCTTGCTCACTATAAAACCCGAGACCTTTTTTGTAGACGGAACAAAAATCAACGACGTGGTAAAATACTGCGTGCACTTTTGGAGTAACTGAAATGTTTAAATCCAAGTAACTTGTTTTAAATTTCTGAATGGATTGTTCATATTCTGCATGTAGTGCACTTCCAAAACAATCTTTAACAACATTCTTGAAACAAGTCAATCCAACAACGTATTTTAGACATTCTAGATTACTTTTCGCTCGGAGAACATCAATTTTACTCAGCAAAATTTTGCAAGAGTTTCCATTGAAGCCTGTACCACCGTGAGTAACTTCTCGTTTAACATTGCTCTCTTTAATCCAATCGTTCGTTACTTGCTCACATTCTACTGACATTTTATCAAACAGTGTGTTGACAACACCGAGCATCAAATGCAATTCAGGTGGTGGAATAATATCCAAAATTTTAGTATTTTCATCGCCAGAAAATATTGGTGGGTGTATGCAACTTTTGAAATCCTTGGCGTCTTTTTTGTTATTACCTTTTTCGGACCATGTTTGATAATTACTTAAACAGTTACCGATTCTACGAAACGCGCCACGTTCTTTCAATCCGTTGTTCTTCTTATTAGCAAAGCACCAAGTGCATAGATACATACTAGAGTGAGACATTAAACCTGCTAATATATTAGCCAACTTTAAATCGGTCGCCATCGTGATGTCTGTACATTGATTTATACTGAGCATGTTCCACAATTGATACACATTTTCGTAATTTTCTTGTGCACAGGGCGCCAAAGCTAAAATAAACACCTTTTTTACACCGGAATCTTTAAAGTTCTTGTTTTCAATGCCTTCTTGAAGTTTGCGGCGTTTGCTTCTACTTTCTAAATTAACTGTTTCAGTATCAAGATGTTGTATCGATAAACAAACTTTCAGGAATCCACCGCCCCCATCAATACCGATTTTCAAATGAACGTTAGAAACATCTCTCATTTCTTTGATGTAACAAACAAAGTCTGGTACATTTGTGCAATGAATAATTATTTGATCCGTGCGCGCTAGAACATTCTTTTTCCTTTTGTTAAATGTTACTTTTTCAATTTTGAAAAATTCATCCACGCTATGATTTTTTTGAACGAGAATTCTTGTAAGACCTGGTTCAATGAGACTTCGTTTGCGAGTTGCTGCTCGAAGGTCAGCTGCAATTTCGATCGTTTTTTTTGTTACTTAAATTGTGTTTTAATTTCAATTTGACCATGTCATCAGTAGTTATTTCATACGTTTTGCAATTGTTACTTTTATTTATTGACTTCGCTGAACTATGATCGAAACTTCTCGATAGAGTAGATATCAATCGCTGCTTTTGTTTTGTGTCTAGTTTATTATTTATTTCTTGCAAATTATCAAAAAAAAAATAGATTTAGTACAAGTATGATAAATACCTTTTCGTATTTCACTGAAGCATTCTGTACATCGCTGGATTTTACCTGCTTTACTTTTTTTAGACTTCGAGTGAGTAGCCTCATGCTTTTTCGTATGTAGGGTCCTAGATAAATTACATAAATAGCACTTACAATTTTGATTTGATCTTGTTGCTGTAGTTTCACTTGAAAACTTTGAAAAATCTGGCAGTTGAAGATGCACTTTTGTGTTACAAGACTCTGATGTTAAAAAATAAATTTTCCTCTTACATGAACTACATAATGCACATGGCAAATGATCTTCAATTGAAATGTCAGTTTTAAGAGCACTGTTTAATTTTTGCAGTAATGAATCGTCAATTTTGAACATTTTATCAGTTTTACCAAAGCATAGTAAACAAATTTTATGTCTGTTTTCATCATGCATAGCAAGATGATCTTTAGAAAAAGTACACTGCATTTTAATAATTTTAATGCATAAAGATTAAGCAAGAACAATTCACTTGACACACTATTCATCGACGCGACACTCTATGTTTTTATAACAGAATTTTATTAGTTCGGTAAAACGAATGATACTAAATTTTGGAATGAAACAGCATGCAGAAGGACACGAGCGCAAATTTTCAAGTGTATTGTATATGTTTTGATTTTTCACCTGTACGTATATCGACGCCTCCATTCAATATGAGTCTATGTGCTAACAGCGCTCTGTATGAGACTATTCCCTATGCTTATACACAGCGCATAGTCTCATACAAGGCGCTGTCAGCACATAGACTCATATGGAATGGAGGCGTCGATATATTTTCCGTCTGTAAACAAACTCTTTGGCACAATGGATCAACCTTGAAGAAATTCTTAAATACACCAGTTAAAGTATTGTAACGTAAGGTAGCGTGTTTTGAGTTTTACAGCGATAAAATATTTTTATATCCATTATAAAAGTACTTCAATCATATTTATGTCGTAATAATGTATGTAAACATAAAAAAACGTTCTGAAAAATTCATTTTCCTGTAAAATTAAAGTATTATAATTTGTAAAAAAAAATTTTTTCTTCAAAGTGGCCTTAAAAAAAACGGCACTATCTGCGATTTCCGTCATTGCGTGTTTGAACGTAAAAAATGTTCTAGAATCAAGATCTGCAATGATTTCCGAAGTGACAAGACTTTCAAAAAAAAATTAACTTCAGGGCACCCGTGGTAGCAACAATAAATGTA
>CAKNYM010033862.1:0-25917 GCA_932195095.1 Andricus curvator
AATTAAATGTTTGTTATAAGGACAACAGCGGGATTGCACCGGAAGCGGATGCCATTCTACAAAATTGCACCCGCTCCCGGCGAAATCGTAGTAACGTTTCAGCTGTAACCACGTCTCACGACCGTGAGATAGGTCGGACGACCGCCTTCTGCATCTTCCCCGCAAGTGTCTTAGCATTTTCTTGATACGCAGGGATGCTTTTCAGGCTATTAACGAGTTGAAGCTTGGCACCCCCAAGAGCACCAATGAACAGAACGACTGGCTTGACAGAATATTCCGGGTATAACCGTCGCAACTCCCTTATAAGATCTTTATACCTCTCTTTTCATTATCTTTGGCTGTGAAGCTCTTGTCGGCTAGCACCCAAAATTCGATAACGAACATGGTTCGTTTCTCGAAGTCAAGGAGAACTATGCCAGGCCTCGAGTGCGGGACAGAAACAATTGTCGAAAATATGAAGTTCCATATTACGGAGGTAATGCCGAGGAGGGAGATTAGGAGATTGGAAAGCCGAGAGTAAGGGTAGAACACAATAAAAGGCAAAAGGTAGTATTAATATAAAGACGTGGTTTTTATTTACCACTTACATGACGATGTGTGACTGTCAGCCCGTGGCGGGTGCTGACGGGTGATAGGTTTCCTCGCAGAGGAGTAGCGAGTCGGTGGTTACGGAGGCGACCGTAAATAGGGCCGTTGTGGTGGTTTCCTCGACGAAGCGTCTCCAGGGCGAGAAGAGAGCACTAGGAACACGCACAAGGGGAATAGCGGCACGGTAGCCGAAAATCGAGAGCAGTCGACGTTGAGTCGAGCGAACACAGACCGAGCAACTGCTGTGCTGTTCCTCGGGACTTCGGGTCCCCTCGGGGGATTCCGTTCCGTCTCGTGTGCGGCCTGGCAACCCTTTCGTGCAGGGCCGTACCGAGTCCCGCGTTATGGTAACATTCTGTTACCCCCCCCCCCCCCCTCCAAGGTTCGGGTATATACCTTTAATTTCGGTAATGTGTTTGTCCAAGACTGATATAGTCTCAAAAAAGGCATTTAAACAAAAGTTTGCAAATCTGCTGTTTTCCTCTGGAGGTTTGCTTTAATAACTTAAATCTAGTCAATAATCATGTTTCGGTTTCATTAGTGTGAGTAAATTTGTCTGTTAGAGTCTGAGGTTGTAAAGTTTCTCTCAATTTAAATTGTTTTTCGTTGTCAAAAAGGTTACATGGTATGTAAATAAATTTGAGTATTAATCCTTCGCGAAACTGATATTATAGTTCTTTACAATTGTCCCTAGTTTTGTGCTTTAGGTTCCTCTTCTCTCGTTATTTTTTCGCTTCTGATCCTCCTCCATGGTTATCTTCTTTCTGAAACAAATATGAAAAGAAAAACGAAAAATCCGTCCGTGTAGTCGATTGTCGTGGAGATTTCTTGTTTTTAGAGTCGATTGTCCTTTGAGTCTGTTTTTGTTTGTCTTTGGAGTCGATTGTCCTTTGAGTCTCTTTTTATTTGACTTTAGGGTCGATTGTCCTTTGAGTCTGTTTTTTGTTTGTCTTTCGAGTCGATTGGCCTTTGAGCCTGTTTTTATTTGAATTCAATTGTTGTTGTTTTATTTAGTTATTGATTATTAAAATTGCAAATCCCATTAAAACTATGTAATTTAGTTTATTAACAAAAAGTCAGAGTCAATTTGTTTCCTGTTATAGAATTTTTAATTCTGCGTTCCACAGTTTGTACTTCCTTTCTAAGGTTTATATTTCTTTTTGTATTTCTTATTATATTATCGTCTTTTTCTTTCTTCTCAAAGAAGACTGTTACTTCTGTCTTCTATTAGGAGTCAAAATGCTGTTATGTTTCAAATTGTTTCTTAGAGTCGTTTTACAGTACTTGTGTTCGGAGTGTTGTTTATAGTTTTTTGAGTTTATTTGTGTCGTTCATGCTATTGATCAAATGCCATATTTGCTTTTGTTCAAGTCTCAATATTCTGACTTAAACTCATTAATATTTTCCAAGCCTATGTACCATTATCTGTATTTATATTTTCTAATTTAAAATCACTTATATTCCATTCTCTAATGCTTTTTCCCTTTAGGTTTTTTAAATCGTAAATCGTTGGGGAAATTTTCTTTTTGATTATAAAAGTACCTTCCTACTGGTCGTAAAGTTTACTTGCCTTTTTATACGCTTTGTTTGATAGTTTGGTTACCCTTTTTAAAACCTTATCTCCTATTTTAAATTCTAGGGGTCTTCTTCTTAAGTTATAATTGCTAGGTTGTCTGTTATTTGACTGGTCTAAATTTTTCTGGACTTCCTCTTTAATGATTTGTAACTTCCTCAGTCTATCTGTCCATTTATCTTCGCTTTGAAACTCTATTTCTCTATCGTTTTCAATATTTTTTCTGAGTGATTGAATTGGTCATAATTCGCGACCTAGATTTAAAAGTGCTGGGATGAATTGAGTCGAGGAATTTTTGCTAGTGTTTATTGCGAACTGCAAATCGTCTATGTGTTCATCCCAGGCGGAGTGATCATTGTCTATGTATGTTTTAATTATCTGTTTTATCGTTCTATTGTATCGTTCTGTCGGGTTAGCTTGTGGGCAATATTTTGGCGTTTTCATGTGTCTAATTCCGAACTTTCCCGTTAATTCCATTAAAGTTTTGTTGACAAATTCTGTGCCATTATCGGTGTGGAGAATCCGCGGTGTTCCCCAGCGCGAAATGACACGTTTATGGAATTCTGACTCTATTGTTGTTCCATTAGCTTTCGTAATCGGGATTATTTCGACCCATTTTGTGAAAAGATCCACAAAAACTAATAAATATTGGTTGTTTCTCTTTTTTGAAATCGGTAATGGGCTCATGATATCTGCAGAAATCATGGTCCATGGTTCTTCGTCGATTCTTTTTCCCATTTGTCCTAATTTTGGTTGGTAACTCGGTTTGGTTCTCTGATAAACTTTACAAATTTTCACGTACTTGATTATTTCCGAATACATCCCTGGCCAGAAGTAGTACTCTGAAATTCTCGCGTGCGTTTTTTTTGGAACCTAAATGTCCTGCTTGTATGTCATCGTGATTTTCTTTTAAAACCTGTATTCGTAATTTTTTGGGTACGACGAGTTTCCATGGGTTAGAGTCTGGTAAAAAAGTAGATTTTAGTGGGTCAGTTCTGTGAAAATAGAGTTCGAATCTGTGATTCGCCATTTTTCGTGTTCTTCCGGTCTTTTTTTTAACATGTCTCATTTTTGTTGAGTACCAGTCCTCTGTTTTGTCATCAATGTCCGCTTTCGGTTTTTCTACGCTACAAGCTAACGCAGACGATATATTTTTTGCTGTTTCTCCTGATCTTGAGAGAGCATCAGGGAGGAAATTTGAACTACCTTTTCGATATATGACTTCGTAGTCATATTGTAGTAATTCTAATGCCCATCTGGCTAATCGGCCAGTGGGATTTTTTAGGTTATGGAGCCACTTTAACGCTAAGTGGTCCGTGATGACTTTAAAGCTGTAGCCTTCTAAGTATGGCCTAAATTTTCGTATGACCCAAACTACCGCCAGGCATTCTTTTTCGGATTCCGAGTAACGAGATTCTGCGCCGTTTAGGCTTCTACTCGCGTAAGCGATTACGTAATTTACGCCGTCAATTGTCTGCGTAAGTACGGCTCCCAACCCCGTGTTACTCGCGTCGGTTTCGAGTTGGAAGGGTTGTGTAAAATCTGGGCAGGTTAATATTGGTGCTGAAGTTAAAAGGTCTTTAATTTTTTGGAAAGCCTCAACTTGTTCTAATCTCCAATCCTATGTTTTATCTTTTTTAAGTAGTCTGTTCATCGGTTCTATTGTTTCGGCAAAGTGTGGGATAAATTTTCTGTACCAACTTGCCATCCTTATTATGCGCTGCAACTGTTTAATATTTTTAGGTTTTGGGAATTCTAGGATTGGTTGGATTTTTTCGTCGTTTATTTGAAGTCCTTTGTCGTTAACTTTAAAACCTAAGTAATTGATTTCCGAGCAGCCGAACTCGCATTTGTCAGGGCTGATCGTTAAATTTGCATCATTGATTTTATGTAATACGATATTTAAATATTTTAAATGCTCTTCAAAATTTTGAGTCACAATCACTATGTGATCTAGATAACAAAAAACGTTTGGTTTCAAGTCTGGAGTAATAATTTTGTCCATAAGTCTCTGGAAAGTGGCTGGAGCATTGGTTAAACCAAATGGCATCCTTTTAAACTGGTACATGCCTTTTCCAGGGACTGTGAATACTGTTATTGGTTTTGAGTTTTCTTCTAAAGGTATTTGTAAACAAGCTAACTTTAAATCAATTTCTGAGATAAATTTTGCTGATCTTACTGTGTCCAGTATTTATGTCATGAGTGGGATTGGGTAGAGGTCCTTTTTTGTAATATTATTAACTTTTCTAAAGTCTAAACAAAATCTATAATCTTTCCCTGGTTTTTTGATCATGACCATAGGGTTCGACCAATCAGAACAAGAGGGTTCTATTATAACCTTTTCTAATAATTTATCCACGGTTTGATCAATTATTTCTTTAATTTTTAGGCTCACGTGATAATATCGCTGTTTAATGGGGTCGTGGCTCTGTACGTCAATTTTGTGTTTTGTTAGGTGAGTTGCCCTATGTTCTTTTCCCTGATATACTTTTATTTTGTTTTCTAAAAGTTTTTCTAATTGGGATTGTTGGCTTTCGTTAAGCTCAACAATACCTTCGCAACATTCTGGCGAACAATAACTTTGTTCGTCGATTTTTCCTAACCTATCTGAAATATTATGCAATCTTATTGCTTTATTTTTGAAATTAATCCATTGATTTTTATTTTCGGTTTCCATTATCTCATTTGCTTTTTGAGATTCCTTTCCTATTTTATTTTGATCAGTAACTTTTTTATTTTTCCAAAGGTTACTGTCACTATCCTTAGGTTTTTCCTCGTATTTTTTATTATAAAATATTTTTCCAGAATTATTTTTCTTATTATTCCTTTTGATTCTTGGTTTGCCTAATGTATCTGAGTCTTGAGTGCTTGAGTCGTCTCTAGTGTCTGGGGTGGGAATGCTCTCTAAGGGTTGGAATTTGTTGCTCGATGGGATGCTCAGTAGGCTTGGGATATCCTTCAAAGGGTTTTTTACAGGAATTTGGGCGTTTTTGGTTTTTTGGGATTGGTTAGGATTGATAGGTAATGGGGGGATTTCGTTATCTTTTAACGTCTGGCTATTTTAGTTACTTTCTCTAGTGCTTTTGAGGTTAATACTACCTCCGAATTTCGAGTTTTTATCTATATTCCTAATTTCTTCTTTTTCAGTTACTGGTTTATCTCTTAATTTTTCATTTTTAACTTCTTTATTCTCTTTTAATTCAATGTCAGGTTTAGTTTTATTCTCAGTGCCTAAAATGCCTAAGGAGTTTAATTTTGGGACTAACCTGAACATAACATGTTTTGTGTGTTTTTTCAGTTACTGGTTTATCTCTTAATTTTTCATTTTTAACTTCCTTATTCTCTTTTAATTCGATGTCAGGTTTAGTTTTATTCTCAGTGCCTAAAATGCCTACGGAGTTTAATTTTGGGACTAACCTGAACATAACATGTTTTGTGTGTTTACCGACTCTAATTGGGACTACTACATGCCCAATTATGTCGACCGTTTCGCCGTTCGCGACCACTGATTTTCGCGAGGCGGGTTTAAAAATTGAAAATTTGGAATTCTGGATTTTTTCCAGCAATTCCTTGCCAGCGTACGAATGTGTGGCACCAGTATCCACTAAAATTCGAAATAAAATACCTTCGAATTTTGTAATTAGATGAAAACGTGTTTCCGTTATTTCATTTTTATCCGAATTGAAGATTTCCGACCTTTCGGTGCTAGGTTGTAGTATTTTTGGCCCTAGTACCCGCCCTTCCAGTTTCCCTGGTTATAAGCATAATAAGGGGATTCTCTTTTGAAACGGCCCGTTAAACCGCAATGATAACAATTTACGTTATTTGTATTTTCGTTCGCGATTTTGTTAGGTTCCTCTTTTTTGTCTGAGTTAGGATTTTTCTTGTCTTGTGAGTCATTGTTTACATTACTCGCCTTTTGGCTTTTGCTACCGGAATTCGATTTTTGGAAATTTTGTTTACCGATATCATTTCCTGAGTTATTTTCCGCCTTTTCTATTGGAAATTCAATCATTGGGTTACTTTGACCTTGATTTTGCCCTAAGGACATTTGATTAAACATTGGTAACGTTTGGTTGTAAGGGTTGTAAGAGTATCTGGGTCTATTATTTGCGAATCTAGGTGGAAATCTGGGTCTGAAATTTTGTTGATATTGCTCTGGGAGAGGTAGAAATGGAAATCCAAATGGTAAAAATTACGTTATTACGGTTATTACGCTTTTGTTCATTTTTGTCTTCAATTTTAGGTTCAGTAATTTGTAAAAATTGCCCTCGAATTTTGGATTTGGCTAGCTCAGTTTCTCATTCTTTTCCTAAGTCTTCTAATTCCTCCAAAGTTTCAAAGTCGTTACGTTTAATGTACATTTTATATTCTATTCTTAGGTTTTCGTACGTTCTGCGCAATTCCCATTACAGGCTTTTTCTAGGGTAAAGTTTAGTAAAAAGTTTTCTAATTTCTGTCAAGTATGAGTGGATGTCTTGTGTCCGTTTTTGGTTGCAGAATTTTATTTTTTGTTTAATTTCTTCTGAAAATCGTTCGTCAATATAAGCATTTTTAATGTCTTCGTAAAAATCTGATAATGATCTTCAAGAAGATTTATTTATTTCGCACCAATGTTTTGCGTCTTCGATTAGTAGTGCGTCTAGATTTTCTAAAATATCGCGGTCGTTTATTTTATATCCCCTTTTGAATCTTTTTAATTCGTTCAGGAAATGCGCGGGACTGTCCTCTTTGTTATTCCTAAATTTAATCGGCCAGTTACTCATGATTTGAAATGGCGTTTGTATCATGTCAGAAGGGAAAAATGTTGCTGGAATTGTTTGATTATTTATATTATTTTCAGGTTCGTTATCCGTATTTTTATTATTTGTGTGGATTCTAGAATGTCTGTTTGACCTAATATTTGTTGTCGAGAGTCTACGTCGTCTGTTTCGGTTTGAAGTGTTTCTGTCCTCTAATGGTTCACTGTCATCTGAGTTTTGTAATTTTAAATTACTAGAGCCTCCGCGACTAATTTATTTACATGTCATTAATGTTTACATCAATAATTTTGGTTTGTACATGGCTTCGTATGGGTACCCTCTCACGATGCTGAATAAATAATTGTGCAACTCTAAACATTTTCATGCAACTGTGGAAAACCCCTATAAAATGTCGGCGCGTTCAAATTTTCACAGAAATACACAGTAAATGATCTCGACTCGAGAAGAGTCCAGATGTCAAGCCATTTCGAGCGAGCATAGCACTCAGATGGATGAACATCTGTGACGTATACGACCGAGTTGTGTATTCGCTGCATTTTAACCTTGGTTTTAACTAATGTCGACCAGGAGGTTTGACGCGAGTGTTTCTTCGACAAATTGCCAAACTCTTAATTTGCTCATGAAAATATTTGAAATAATTAACAAATCTTGGAAATTTGAAGAGCAGAATATAAATAAGTCATCGGGAAGATATTCTTAGTTAATTCTGTAAAAAATTCACCCTATTCGTTGAAAAATAGCCAAATTCTGATTTTTTTAATGAAAGTTGTTTAAATAATTAATCATTCTTGTACATTTACAAAACAACATAGAAAAGATAATCGGAAAGACAATCTTAGTTGACTCCGTAAACAAATTGTGTCTATTCCTTGAAAAATACCCAAACTCTGAATATGTTTATGAAAAATATTTAAATAATGAATAATTATTGTGAATGTGCAAAGTAATGTACGAAATTCTTATTTGAAATATATACTTTGTTGCTTCCGTAAAAAAATGGAGCCTTTTCCTTTGAAAATAGACAAACTGAGTATATTTAGGAAAATTGTTTAAATGATTAATAATTATTCTAAATTTGCGAAGTATCGTAGGAAATAGTCCTCGAAAGGACATTCTTAGTTGCCTCCGATTTGCTGATAAAAATTGTTTAAATAATTAATAATATTTGTGAATTTACAAAGTATCACAGGAAAAAGTTATCGGAAAGACATTCTTAGTTAATTCTGTAAAAAAATGTAGCCTATTTGTTAAAAATAGCCAAATTCTAAATTTTTTAATGAAAATGGTTTAAATCTATATAAATTCTTGCAAATTTACAAAGCAACGTCGAAAAGAGTCATCAGAAAGACTTTTCATAGCATCATAGAAAAAAGTAATCGGAAAGATATTCTTGGTTCATTCTATAAAAAAATTCAGCCTATTCGTTGAAAATAGCCAAAATTTGAATTTTTGAAACAACGTAGAAAAAGAGTCTTCGGAAAGACATACTTAGCTGACTCCGTAAAAAAATTGTGCCTATTCCTTGAAAAATAGCCAAGCTCTGGATATGTTGATAAACATTGTCTAAATAATTAATAATTATTGTAAATTTTCAAACCATCATACATAGGAAAGAGTTATTTGAAAAACATTTTTTATTGATTCCGTAAACAAATTGAGCCTATTCGTTGAAAAATGGTCAAATTCTTAATTTGTTTATCAACATTGTTAAGATAATAATTGATTCTTTGAAATTTGCAGAGCATTATGTAAAAAAAAGTCATCGGAAAGATATTCTCACCTAATTCTGTAAAGAATTGAGCTTATTCTTTCAGAAATAGTCAAACTCTTAATTTTGTAATGAAAATTGTTCAAATAATTAATAAATCTTGTAAATTTGCAGAACAATATAGAAAAAACTCATCGGAAATATATTCCTATTTAATTCTATTAAAATTGAGCCTGCTCCTTGAAAAATAGCCGAACTCTGAATATTTTTGTAAAAATTGTCTCAATAAATAATAATTATTGTAAATTTGCAAAGTACCGTAGAAAAGAGTTATTGGAAATACATTCTAGGTGATCCCGTAAACAAACTGAGCCCATTCATTGAAAAATGGCCGAACTCTTTATTTGTTGAAATAATGAATAATTATTGTAAATTTGCAAAGCATCATAGAAAAAGTCATCGGAAAGATATTCTTAATAAATTCTGCAAAAAAAATTGAACCTATTCGTTGAAAAATAGCCAATTTCTGAATTTTGTATAAAAATTGTTTAAATTGTTAATAATGATTGTAAATTTACAAAGCAACATAGAAAAGAGTCATCGGAAAGATATTCTTAGTTGACTCCGTAAACAAATTGTGACTATTCTTTGAAAAATAGCCAAACTCTGAATATGTTTATGAAACTTGTTGAAATAAATAATAATTATTGTATATTTGCAAAGTATCGTAGAAAATAGTTATTAGAATTACATTCTTTCTTGATACCCTGAACTAATTTATCCTATTCGTTGAAAAAAGGCCAAGCTCATAATTTGTTTATGAAAATTGTTTAAATAATTAATAATTCTTGGAAATTTGCAAAGCATCATACAAAAAAGTAATCGGAATGATATTCTTAGTTAATTCTGTAAAAAAATGTAGCCTATTCGTTAAAAATAGCCAAACTCTAAATTTTTGTATGAAAATTGTTTAAATTATTATTAATTCTTGTAAATTTACAAAGCAACATAGAACAGAATCATCAGAAAGACTTCTCATAGCATCATAGAAAAAAGTAATCGGAAAGATATTCTTGGTTAATTCTATAAACAAATTTAGCCTATTCGTTGAAAATAACCATAATCTGAATTTGTAAAGAAACATAGAAAAAGAGTCTTCGGAAAGACATACGTAGTTGACTCCGTATACAAATGTTGCCTATTCCTTGAAAAATAGCTAAGCTCTGGATATGTTGATAAACATGTTTAAATAATTAATAATTATTGTACATTTTCAAAGTATCATACATAGGAAAGAGTAAACAAATTGAGCCTACTCGTTGAAAAATGGTCAAACTCTTAATTTGTTTATCAACATTGTTTAAATAATAATTAATTAAACAAATTGAGCCTACTCGTTGAAAAATGATCAAAGTCTTAATTTCTTTATCAACATTGTTTAAATAATAATTAATTCTTTGAAATTTGCAGAGAATTATAGAAAAATGTTACGGGAAAGATATTCTTATCTAATTCTGTAAAAAATTGAGCCTATTCGTTGAAAAATAGCCAAACTCTGAATTTTTTAGTCGAAATTGTTTCCCTAGCATTCACCGCCACCAAACGAATCACTCGGGAATCAGCCATGAACGTAAGAACTCATAGACTTAGCGTGAGTGGCACGTGGTGTCCCCCTCAATCGGTAAGGGGGGAACGTACATAGCCGGCACAACGCCGCAAATGCTTAGCCGCCATCATCCAGCTGGTTTTCCCCTTATAGACTGGAGCCCCCTCCCCCCATGTCATGCTAGGAAATGAGTTCTTACGTCCATATTGTCAGCTATCATCAATCGAAAATACATGAATAGTGCACATGCCTTGGCTTCATAATACGCAGCTCTGTTCTTAACCTAAAAATGATTCTAGACCGCACTTCGGTGCGCATGCATTGGCTTCATAATACATTCCGCTGATCTCAATTCTAATGTCGATTCTGATCTCGATTCTAAAGCATAGGCGGCGAATTTAAATCCAACCAATAGGTGAAGAGAGAATGTGGTTTCAGTTTTCGAGATAAAATCACAACCTCTTTTTTATGATAGGATTGATTCTTGTTCTACTACGGTTTTCGATATTGCTGTGGAAAAATTGACGGGGTTCTTGTAAATTATCTTTTAAATTGAATTGTACTGACTGTCTATTAAGAGATGCGCTTTTATTTTTCCTGTAATTAGGTTCTATCTTTTCTCTTTCGTTTTCAAAAGAACTATGAGCTGACGGGTTTAATCTAAGTTTTAAATTATTTGCCCTTTCTTCCCTTTCTCTAAAAAATCTTTCCCTTTGTTGGTTCATAAATTCATTGAACTCTACGCTTTCTAAAAGTTCATCTGTTCCTAAAATGAACTGTGTATTGTTTTCCAAGAAGGAATCGCAATCAGAAGTTTTTTGTTGGTTTGTCTGGGACTGTTTATTGAGCCTGACGCGTCTATTGCGGGTAACTCTTCGTTATTCCAAAAGAAGGTATTGATTTCTAGGTCGAAAGTTTTGTTAGGGTTTTGCGTAATGTCATGGAGTGAGAGTTGGTTATTTTGAGTTTGATTTGGTTCAGTATATGTTGTTCGAGTCAATCTGTCTTTGGCTGACCTATTTTTATTCATTAGGGTTTCCATATTTTTATGGCCAACTGACCTAGTTATCGTTTTGGGTATTGTTCCCGTGCTTTTGGGTGTAGTTGGGACCATATTTCCGATTATTGGTCTCGCTGTGATCTTATACGAATTAATATTTTGGATTTGAAGTGGAGCGGCACCTACCAAATCTACGTTATCATGATCGTTTTCCATGACTGTAGGTTTCGGCATGGTGATTTTAATTTTCCCTGATCTCAATTTCATTTATTTTAAAATTGAGTTTGTATTTGTACCGAAAGGAAACCCAATATATTCGTTCGATGTAGGTTTCTAGTTTAAAATTCCAATTTCGTTCGAGAAATTTTAATTAAAATTTAAATTTGGTATCTAATTAATTCTCGAGTTCGAAAATATGTTTATTTTCTTCGTATGTCCCTTTGTTTAGAAGATACAACGCGTGACCTTGCGATTGACTCGCGAGGGTACGTATTGCGCGTGGGGACTCGTTACCGCGCTGGGAAGTTTCGCCATGTTGGGCGATTGAAATATTCAACGGAAAGAAAAATTTATGCTTTTCTTTTCAGGTTTCATCTTTTTCCTAATTATAAATGTCCGATTTTTCTAAAAATATTGATGTTATTTCCAAATTCTTTCTTTATTTTTATTTCGATCTCAGATTAATTCTTTTTAAACTAAAATCAATTTTGCTTTTATTGCCATAAAGAGAAATTGCTAATTTACTTTCCGTTTATGGTTTTCCTTTCGCGTAATTCGTTTAGTCTGAATTACGATACCCGGATACGTAATAATATACAAGGCATATACACATATAAATCACTGGCAATATAAATTTTTATAGGCACACATAAATATCACATATTCAGAAATTCATATATAGTACAGGTACATATAAAAAATCATGTCATACACGATACAAATAATAATTTTCATAATCATTGCGAATAAATTCAGGCAAATTGCAAGGCATTATGATCAATTAGCATGCAGAAAGTCTCAGTAGGTTAAGAGTTCGTGAGTTGAAGTCAAAAATATAGTCTAAATTTTGCATTGTGTCCATTTTTCTCGACAGGTTTGAATTTTAAGATAGGAAAGATGTGGGTTTTTAGGTTGGGCGCCAGCTTAACGGAGGTAATGCCGAGGAGGGAGATTAGGAGATTGGAAAGCCGAGAGTAAGGGTAGAACACAATAAAAGGTAAAAGGTAGTATTAATATAAAGACGTGGTTTTTATTTACCACTTACATGACGATGTGAGACTGTCAGCCCGTGGCGGGTGCTGGCGGGCGATAAGTTTCCTCGCAGAGGATTAGTGAGTCATTGGCTACGGAGGCGACCGTAAATAGGGCCGTTGTGGTGGTTTCCTCGACGAAGCGTCTCCAGGACGAGGAGAGAGCACTAGGAACACGCACAAGAGGAAAAGCGGCACGATAACTGAAAATCGAGAGCAGTCGACGTTGAGTCGAGCGAACACAGACTGAGCAACTGCTGTGCTGTTCCTCGAGGGATTCCGTTCCGTCTCGTGTGCGGCCCGGCAACCCTTTCGTGCAGGCCGTTCCGAGTCCCGCGTTATGGTAATAATTCTGTTACATCCAATATATTCGGCACTTCTCATTTTCGACAATTGACTCTATTTCCCTTTGAGCGTTTGGCGGAGTGGTGTCAGGGGGCTAATACCGCCAGAGTGACAGAGATGGTAATAAAGCACTCTTAGTGCCGCATTGTGCCTTTGGATGTATGTCGTTCCCGCATGAGTTGGACAACTAGATAGTATGTGTCCTAGGTGTTCGGGGTGTGCATGACACGCTCTGCAACTATCATCGGGAATATCTTGGCTTAAAATGTGGCGACGGTATGCTAAAGTTGCAATGACACCGTTTTGACTCCCCAAAATGAAACCTTCCGTGCCCGACTTCAATCTGGGTGATTTGAGGATAGCATACGTTAGCTCATACGACATGGACTGATCCTTCACATTTATGTGGAAGATGCCGTGCATCCTCTTGTCGGAGAGCTGTTCGAGGAAGTTTTTCTCCTGTGCTTTCTTGATTAGGGCCTTCAAGAGTGAGTACTCGAGATGGATAACATTTTATGCATTTTGCTCACCCCTGATATTGATATCAAGGCCAACCGCGTCAAGCTAGCAGCTCCTGAGAGATGATCGCGATTTCAGGGCAAGAAGGAACATCAACATCCAGGTTTCTCCTAAGCCCCAAGACCTAGCTGAAATGGATACCTCCCTTCGCGAGGATATCTCGGAAGAGTCCGATCTCTGGACCATCAATTGTTCAGTTTATGGTGCTGCGAGAGCTTTGGCTTATTTAAATCGAAGGCTAAAACCGACGATGGATCAAAAGACCGAAAGACGCTTGCATCAACTGAATAAGAAGATTGGATGGGCAAGACAGAATGCGTCCCGTGTTCAGTGTGTGATTGAATACATAACATCTGGTGGATCATTCACGGAAAGGGTTCGAATGTTCGCCCAAGAACTGAGGATCTACCATCACACACTGAACAAGTCAAAGCTGCTGACAATCAAGCATCACATCGTTGACAAAATACGGGTGTTATCTGACACAAGGAGGAGAATACAGAAGAGGGAGAGATGGGTCACGGAGAATCAACAGTTTCTCGCTTACCCATCGCGCCCATACTAATAATATCATCCGCTTCAAGGAGTTTTGCTACCTCATAACATCATGAGGGGGAATGTTTAAATGTTTAAAAAAAATCGTTAATATATTTTGAAGAACTCTCATATTTAGGATAATAGATTAATTATAACATTTCGCACAAAGAAAAATAAGTGTACAGAAGATTTTGAATCGTAAAAATAACGAGTTTTATTATCATAATAAAAACTATCAAAAAAATCATTGTCCAATAATAAATTGTATCAAAAATTGTTAGCAAGTTTATATATACGCTATGACACGAATGCAATATAAAACTACAATATTAGATTATATTAATTACGAATTATAATTATGTCGACCAATAAATCATCAATAGGCACTACAAACATACCATGTAAAAAATGTCACATGTCATGCAAAATAACTTTTTCTAGAATAAAACACTGATGACGACCCCCATCTGGGTCAAAACGTCTGTTTGACTTGTAATAAATCACGCATTTTCTTTCTGGGCCCTGAGGCCAATCACAAGATTGAATAAACAGAATCTATTTATGCAAAGAAACAATATAAAACCCCGCGAAGTAAAAATTCCAACTAATCTGTGATTACAGCAAGTTGAAGTAAACAAAGACCGCGTGTTTTTTCATTTGGACCAATTCGCATTTATTGCCATTATTACAAAAACGAGGAAAGGGACAACTTTTTTAAAGGATAAAAAATACGCGCGATCAAATTTCCGATAAGAATCTACGTATAATGCCTGAAAAGATGGACTTGGTTCAAGTCAATGTTTCAAGTTTACGTTTGGAACGTAAGTTAGCATTAGATTTTGTAAAAAGTGGAGAATTACATTATATAAAAATTTACCTTCTTCTTCTTCTTCACTCTCTTCCATTGCCTTGAGTTTCTTAAGCTTCTTCCTGTCTTGGTGGTCCAATTCTTCTTCATCCTGAAAAAACAATTTTAATTAAGTAAACATTTTTAAGTTGTGAAATATTTCTGTGTACGTAAATCTGCAATTTACATGGTTTACAAAATCTTTGAAATTTCATAATTTTTCCACATCTTTTTGAAATCTGCACATAAAATTGGTTTGCTTGTTAAAATCAAACTGTTTCCATATATTTTCATTTTATCGTGATATTTCATAAAAACACGTAACAATTAAAAAAATAATTTCAATTGTTCCCACTGGGCCATTTAATGAGAAATATGTTTTTATTTTCTATTTTCAAAAATAAATGTTAATAAATTAAATCTGGCCCCGCATCGTAAAACGGGATACCAAATATTTTTGTAGGATTCAGTGGTGAATGAAATCACGTAGGACTTTTGAATATCTAAAAAAAACGTCCCAAAACATTGCAGGATACCCAAAAGGGCCATCCATAAATTACGTAAAACTTTTAGGGAGGGGTGTGTGGGGGGTGGGGTCTAGCCCAGTGTTACATAATGGCCAAAAACTACAGCGAAAAGTCGGAAAGAGCGTTACATGGGGGGAGGGGTCAACATTGTCGGAAAATTGTGTTACGTAATTTATGGATGGCCCCTAAAGCTATCTCAAGAATATAGACATTTCCTCTTTTTTTTCTATCTTTCTCAATCTCCTCAGTCTAGCATAGGATATCCTGGTAAAAAATTCGGATAGGAATTCATTCGGGACGAGTCCAAACTATTCTTAACCATTTCCGAATCTGTTTCCGAACTAATCCGAAGCAAGTATTCAATCCTTCTCAATCCGTTTGTCAACTCCAAATTCAATCCGAAATTATCCGAGGCTCACGTGTCAATTCTTCTCATCAACCACTTCAATCGAATCAATCAGAATCCATACCGAACCTACCTTTCAATACATGCCCTCCAACCCCAATGAATGAGAGGCTTATCCTGACAAACTTATCAATCCGGGAGTCCAAACCGTATGAATATGAGGCTCATCCGGAAAGACTTTTCAATCTTTTTCAATCCGTAGATCCTCTTGAGATTTGATCCGAATAAATCTTACACCAATCTCAATCCGACGTCCAACCCGAGACTCATCCCGAGCAAGTTTGAATCCTTTCCAATGCGTAACGAACAACTTCAATCCGAAACCACCTCCCAACCCTCTTTAGTCTATGCAATCAATCCGAATGTATCCGACGATTATCTGGAAATTTATTTAATCCATCACAATCTGCGCGTCAACATCAACTTCAATCCGAATCAATCTGGATGTAAAATTAACAAATAATATGGGGATACATATTTTTATAATCAAATATCACTTTGTCCATAAAAGTGAGTAATATTAATGCCGAAATATCTCTTACAAATGGAAAAAAATTGTCCAATAAGATAAAACAAAATTTGCAGCATATATCGTTTGTGAGTGGCGACACTGAAAGCGCAGCGCAGCGAATGGTCTCACTAAAATGATATCTCGGGAACCAGAAGAGTCTCCATCAATTTTTTTTAATGGAAGGTGATTTTATAAGGAATCTTTATATCCTAATTTAACAAAAATTAATAGGGAGCATTTCACGCGAAATTGAATCAAAAATTTGTTTGGAATTTTTTTTAAGACAAAATTTTAGAAATTTTAATTAAAATTTTTATAGTTAAAAAATGTATAATTTCATCTGCCATACCTCCAAAATTTTTAAAAATTAAACAAAATCCTTTGGGCCCAAACTGTCTCTTATATAGCACTATGACTTCACCAAGTTTCATTAAAATCGAATGACCACTTGCAGATTCTGATATTACTGACGTGTAATGGCCCTATCGCATTAATTTATTATAATTAGGCAAGAAATTTTTACTTTTGAAATTTGTGCCTACTTCAATTGCACTATGTTAACAGAATCAAGACGGAGGTTATTACCCATTTTCTTATATCGGCGCCTTCATTTCAAACCGCTCCAAGTCGCGTTTGGTCGTTGTATAACTTCAGGTTCTATGCTTATACATAGGACCTGAAGTTATACAGCGACCAAACGCGACGTGGAACGGTATGGAATGGAGGCATTGATATATGATTACAAAAATGTTCTCATGACTTTCTTTTCATCAGCCGTTAAAAATGATTTTTCATATTTAATTTCAAGTTGAAATCACGACCCACGTATTTAATTCTAGCAATCCAGGTTCGTTATACGAAATTTGTCCAAGCCTGCTTGGTTTTGCTTTTGCTTGGTTGGTGTCATAAACAACATGAACATCGAAGCGCACAAAGTAATATTCCGTTTCTGTTTTTCTCCGCCTGCGCGCTCCATTTTTTAATTTCTTTTTATCCCATGGCCCATAAACCTCTCTTAATAGGATATACACAAAAAACACAAAGTAACTTCAAAGTAACTCAAATTGAAGTTCCAAGTTATTGCAAAAATCTATCCGTAGGGATCTCGTGATCTTGCAGCTGGTGGGAGGGCTTAAGGGTCTAATCGGACTAAAGACCTGGAGATGGTGAACCAAAGGGACTACATTGCAAGATATGGCTACACTGAGGAACTGACGGACTCTAAGTCTGCGGAACCTTAACTAAGGAGCGGTCTTTCCAGGGTGTAATAGCAAAGCCCCCTGGAAAATCGAGGGCGCCAGTTCTCATGCTCCTAAACCATGTTGTGATCGCAGTGTCAAGGGCTGAATTGCACCAGGGTTACTAAATCCTTGAACACCCCGACGTGCCCCCTTCAATCGAGGCGGACACATAGGAGTCACAAAGAAGGTGCCTTAACGGAGACTTTGGGATACCAGGTCGAATCCCTTAGTTTTTAAACCCTCCCCCTGCAAGCGGGGCTCTGCAGGGGGTGTTCTTTATTTATCTAGCTACTCGTGAGATCAACGTGTTCTAAAACAACAAAACAACCGAAAATAACGGTGGCTCCGATCCGGGGTCCTTATCTGACCCACCGCCAAAGGAGGACCGCTCTTCAAGGGCCACCTTACGAGAAGAGAAAACCGATGACAACAACCCATTTTCCACGGTTTAAAAAAAGATTATTGGGCTCTATGTAAAAAGGAAAAGCCGTAGCGGTGTCCAGAAATTGAAAGCACGCACAGCGTCAGCTCTCGAACAACAACCAAGGCTCCTCACAGAGGGCCCTAGATATCGCAGCTCGGCGTATGGGAAAGAGGAGGAAGGACTCCAAGAGACGTCCCGAATTAGTATATTAATTGCTGAGACGGGAATCTCAATGATGCAGATAAATTTGCACCACAGCAAAGGCGCCTCGGCGGTTCTAACCAGGCGTATTACAGTGGTGCACACACACATTGTTCTAATCCAAGAACCCTGGTTATATAGGGAAAAGATTAGAGGCTTAGGAAGGTATAGCTCCATATTTAAGGGGCCACGCGAAAAAAAATACTAAGGGCATTTACAGCCGTCAAGGGTATGCATACGATTTTAGTTCCTAAGCTCTGCTCCAGGGACCTCACCGTTATTAAGGTGAGAATCATGGGCTGAAGCGGAGAAAGACTAGAGGTGCATATCACTTCAGCTTATTTCCCGGGCGACGCTGAGAATCTCCCACATCCTAGAGAGGTCGAGGCTCTAATTCAGCACTGCCGGGAGAATAGGATTCCTTTGCTGTTGGGCTGCGACGCAAACTCCCATCATACAGTGTGAAAGAGCACAAACAACAACGGCAGAGAAAGAAATTTAATTGAATATCTAGAGGGTACTGAACTGGAGATACTTAATCTAGGTGATACTTCCATATACATGTAGTGGGCTGGAAAGTCTCAAATATATCTTGTTCCAGTTAGCCGTAGGTAAACCGGCGTGGAGTGGCGATTCGGCGGACGATTTCAATTTCCCGGTCATTTCCCGGTAAGTTTTTTCAATTTTCCCGGTCAACTAAAAGTAACATTCATATTTGCCGCAAAACTTTATTTAATTTATTTTAATTTATGACGTTCATTCTAAACATCGAAGGTACAATATCCGAAACATACACATCTAAGCGTGCAGCGTCTGAAGGAACTAATCGACCACCTTTTGATATCAATTTGCGTATAGCTGCTGCATTTACGTAAATGGAAGAAGGGTACACTGGCATTGAACAGTTTTCCATGTTTATGAACATGCATCCTTTTGTACAGTCAACTTTCGACGACTATGAGACATCATTGGTTGCTTGTTTACGCAAATAATGTTGAAGAAAGGCCGGTCTATTGTCAAGGAAAGTTGCATGCAAAATAAAGATCTAGTAGGTGAAAGAACCACAAAAGAAAACGACGCCGAAATAGAAGAAGAAGAAGAACAAGAAGTAAACAAGGCCGAAGTAGAAGAAGAAAGAGGAGAAAACGAAGAAGAGAAAGAAAACGAAGAAATTATAAATATTGCTGTCAGTTACGAAGGGACTTGGCGTACTCGGGGTTACGCATCAAATCATGGAGTTGGTTGTGCCATTGAAGTCGAAACTAGATTCGTGATGGATTTTGACTTTATGACGAAATTTTGCCTTGCACGTAATCTATAGCAGCAGCTAAATCGAAATATCGACAGACGTTACTCTCATTATTATTATTCCGCATAGTATTGTAATTTTGTACTATTATCTCGTGTGCATTTAACTTTAACTTTTTGTTTCACTGTAACGTGAACATAGGACCATTTAAGTTCCATTTTTATTCCTATACTCTAGTTTCGTGATATTCTATGAATAATTAATTCTGTATAAATACAAAGCGTCTTTTATTAGATTTATTATGTGTTTAAAAAGGCCCGTCGTGCCTCGTACGATTCTTTTGTTTAATCACTTAGCCACTAGCTGCGTTCAGTAGCAACTGCCCGAAGTGTAGCTTGCATACTCCTTTCTGTAGATTTAATTTTCCAACGCACGATTTCGAATAAGAAATCTGTGCCTTCTCTTTCGAGTTTTTAGGGCTCGTAGTTTGAATAATTTAGACTAGGGACTAGAAACCTGACTGTATAAATAGTTTAGCTCAGGGATTACTGAATAAAACAATTTTTGTGAATGGAAATAGAATCTTGTCTTTTCTCCAAAAGAAGCCCCTTTCTTTTACATCTCTTAGACCTATAAATATAGTTAATTAGTTCGATTAACGACTACAGTTAACCCGGGCATAAGCCGCGGGTCGCAATTATAGTTAATTAATTAAATTAACAATAATAATTAACCCGGCCAAAAGCTTTGGATTTAATTTGAACGCAACGCATGAAATATATATCATCAACGGTATATATATAATCATAAAAATAATTGCACAATATCAGTGATGTGAGTTTATCTAAAGTTGGAATAAAATAATGAAGTAACGCATCGAATGTATGGTTGCCAGCATATACAATAAATGATGTCTCCTCTTTTATTTACGCAACTTAATTTAATGCTGAAAAACGTAAAGCATCACTTGCTATTTTGATTTAAAGAAATCAATAATTTGATTTAGTATGCGTTTATTCCTAGTCACTTGTGGCTTTCCGTTACAAAAAAATATAAATATATCTGTCTCGTCAGTTATCAACTTCTGTTGATTATTGATTTATGCAAATTTTTTTTTTTTGAAATGCTTGACTTATAATTTCAATCGACGAAAATAAGAGAATTTTTTTTATTAAAGGTATTTCAATCGACGAAAATAAGAGAATTTTTTTATTAAAGGTCATTCATTTTCGAATAATCTGAATTATTTTTTGTTTTATTTAAAGTTTTGATTACAAATATCAAAAAATATTGAATATTTATTATTTATTAAAAGTCATTGAAAGTTATTTTTTAAAGTTAGAATTTCTCACAAGTTAATTCAAAAGTCATCATTATTTGAAATATATTGAAGTTTTTGGCTAGAAAAAAATCGAATCGTGAGTTATAATCAAAAATTTCAATCGGATTTTTATCTGTTCGATCATTTTTGCAGACTCTGAAATGTTGTTTCTTTTAAATATACAGCAGAGGTCGGCAGCGAGGGGAAATTTCTCGAGTCCAGCTCTTTTAACACGTGTGGATGGCACGCTTCGTCTATCCCACCAAGACTCTCTACTCTACTCTAAGAGTTCGGGGTGGTGGCAAATTCTGACGTCATAGAATAGAATTTACCACCACCCTGCACTCTTAGAGTGGAGTAGAGACTCTTGGTGGGAGAGACGAAGCGACCGATCCACACGTGTTAAAAGAGCTGGCCTCGAGAAATTTCCCCTCGCTGCCGACCTCTGATATACAGTAAACTTCCTTTTATTCTACTGACCTTGAAACGAACACGTTCGGTTATTCTAGGGCTGGAGGGGCCCCCACCTCTACCGCGAGTAGGCAGGTTCTTTTTATCAAGCGACGTTCATTGGCTGCCCCGTTCTTGTATCGATGCGCTTGCGCTAAGTAACTTTTTCAACTGCGCGTGTGCGGAAAACCGCGGTCGATTTGAAATTAATAATTACCATCAATAATAATATACCGATATGTACACCCGACATTCCTAGAACTGCTGGCCCACGCATTTTCTCAGCTCAAGGGACGAGAGACAGTTGCGACTCTCGCCTCAGAAGGGCCGCTGTATGCCCGAATACTCAGTCCAGTATATTGCGCAATAAGATGCATTCCAAGTGGAAACGGTTCAGACGGTCCCGACTTATTGCGCAGTTGAAAAAATCGCGATCCCTTAGCATTTCAGTATTTTTCAAGTGGCTTTCAAGTGTTTTTGTTGAAGTGAGTGTTGTGGCATGACATCAGGTCATGGAAGGATGAGTGGAAATGTGAGGAAGGTTAGCATAGGAGTGACATAGGAGTGCAGACAACTTTTTGGAGAAAGTTTTCTAAACGTTAAAGTAAGTTATAAAGGTCTGAATATTAATCGTTTTCAAGTGTATAATGCTAAAATAGGTGGAAATGTCAGCCGTCAGGAAGGTTAGGACATGGTGATAACGGTCTGACTAGTACTATTTCTCGAGTGTGAAATCTATTTTCTCAATCATTTCCCATTCTTTTGTCGATTGACGTCCTTTCATTGTCACGAAATACAATCAACTGTCCGAAATTTGTCGTTAGTGGCACTCTAACCTCAAATTTCGGACAGTTGATTGTATTTCGTGACACGGAAAGGGCGTCAATCGACAAAAGAATGGGAAATGACTGAGAAAATCCATTATACACTTGAGAAATATTACTATTTGTACATTTATGACTTTTTCGTTTAGAATATTTTCTCGAAAAAGTTGTCAGCATTCACATAACGGCATGTCAAAATACTCAATTCAAGGCTTCCAGCTCTTCGGGCCTCTTTTTTTAAATTGGTCACCCACTGATGCGGGCGTGGCCGTACAGCCCGCACAGTGACCGCGGTGGGAGATGACGAAACTGCGCAAATTAGAATAAGCGTGTATAGGGGATGTAGAATATGTGAACTGTAGAATAAGCGTACCGTAGAATAAAAGAAAGTTTACTGTATTTCCAAATGGCTTACTATTTATAACATTTATAATTCACTTATTAATTACAGGATGCTGTGTTGAAATCTATGTATAACAAGGGGATGTCACTGACGAAAAACATCACAGTAATTCTAAAAGGATTTCTTCAACGAGAACGTGCACTGCTGTTTACAGCAGTTAAGAAAAGTGATACGAAAGATTTCGTTTTCAAAGAGACAGTAATGTCTAATTGCATTAAAAGAGTAAGATATTTCAACACAATCAAATTTTCAAAAATGTATGAATTTTTACTGATCTCTATTAATTTTTGCAGCTTTTTGGATTATATGCAAAAATGAAAGGAGTGAAACACTGTCCTCCAAAGACTTCGAAACGGCGTTGTCGAGCATCATCCCCAACGTTAAAGATTGGGATGGAGGTAGGACTGAGCGGACTAATGCGACCAAGGACTAAACGAGGCAAGCGACCAAACGAGGAATGGAAAATCTCTAATGTAGTTTATATTTTTGAAAATAAAAGAATTGAGTTTTATTTAAAAATGGAAATAATTTTATTAAAAACTACTTAAGTACCTCGTAAGTAACTAACTAAATTCCTTCTAGATTTCCTAGTCAGTTCCTCACTCGAAGCAGCGTTACATTCCTCAGTAGTACCTGGCAAGATTCCTAGTTCGGTGCTAACCATATGTAGGGAAAAACTGACTAGAAGCTTGCATTAAACTAGGACCAATTTCTACTAGGGTTAACTTTTACTGAGACAATGTACACGGGTAAGTCGAAAAATGGTTATATTAATTTCTGTAATAAAGAGTGATTCAACTAGAAGTTTTTTTTTAATTAAAAAAAAAACTCATAACATTAAAATTTATTGTGGGATATTTATTATCATTTAAAAGAATAATTCTTGACATTTATTTTTTAAAGATTATTGTCTTCAAATATTGGCCGCAACTACGTCTCAGCTCGTCCATCCTGAGGGTCCAATTTTCGGTGACTCTTCCGAGCATTTCGACCGGTATCTGGCGAATAACACGAGTAATGTTGGCTTCCAATGCCCCAAGTATTTGCTGCCTGAAATTGAAGCCCATGGTCTCAACGACAATTGGTTTCAACCGACTTGCCACACAGCGCATGAAACAATGGAATGATTGAGAGAGCGCTTCGATGAGCAGTTAATTTCAAGTTTCGGGCCGGTTAGTTGGCCACCAAGATCGTGCGATATCACGCCTTTAGACTTTTTCCTTTGGGGCTACGTTAAGTCGAAAGTCTACGTGGGTAAGCCAGCTACACTTGAGGCATTGGAAGCCAACATTACTCGTGTTATTCGCCAGATACCGGTCGAAATGCTTGGACGAGTCATCGAAAATTGGACCCTGAGGATGGAAGAGCTGAGACATAGTTGCGACAAAATAAATGTCAAGAATTATTCTTTCGCATGATAATAAATATCCCACAATAAATTTGAATGTTATGAGTTTTTTTTTTATTTAAAAAAAACCTCTAGTTGGTTCACCCTTCAAAATTATCAAAAGGTATGCAGACATAAATCGTTTTTCTATTCACTGTTTGTAGAGTTAGTTACGATAGAGGTTAGGATTAAGGATTGCATCATTTAAACGTTAAATACTTTAAATGTTCCGTAACATTTTTGAAAAATATGTGTAAGATATGATTTCGTTTTATAATACTCTCACTTGACAATACTCTTACTTATAAATAATATATAATATATAATAAGTCATTTAATTTAGTGGCCCATCCCGCCTCAGGCATGAGGCGGGATGATTTAAAAGATTTAAATTTACAGTTTCGCAGGATTCAAAAAGAAGAAAGCATAACAATTTCATCACACATAATAAACTAACAAGGTTAAAGACTCCACTCATGCTTGAAACTGAAAAATTTGAATTGTAATAGATTTGAGCAATTGCATTATTTTTACGGAGACTAATATCAGAAGACAAAAAGGTTCAAGGCTTCTTCTTTATTAGTGCTAGCATGTAGAATAAAAGCCTACATGTTTGCAACCACGGCGTCGGAAGCACTGTGTGTGTAAACAATGGTCAAAGATTGCAAAACCAGGTTTTTTATTTATTGCAACTAACCTATTTGTCTGTCAGGAAAAAAGTGCGTTAAAAAATGTAGGTCTTACAAATATCTACAAAACGACGTGTAGTACATTAGGATTTGTCCGAAAGTGCCTTTTTTAAATATGTAATTATTATTGCAATAATTAATGAACAAGTTTCAGACTTTCAAAAAATATGTCCCTTTTACCACCCTTAAAAAGTGTGCCAAACTGCAGCCCAAAATAATAATCAGTTTTCATAACAACTCATTTGTTATTAAAAAATTGACTATTTTTCAACGGAATTTCTACAGATTTGGCCGATAGGATCTCAACAAAAAATGGGTTATTGTCCTTTACGGGAGTTGTGCTAGTACACTTAGCGGAAAAAAGATTGTTCTCGATTAAATTGCATAAAAATGGCTAAATTTATTGTTTATAATCGTGTCTGATTCACGGAAAAGTTCACAGAAAAGGATCAACGCAGTCAGTGGAGGCGGAGCGGAGGAAACCGCTGTGGCATGCCAGGAACTCGCGCCGGAATTGAATTCACCTGTTCAAATTGCAAACAGTTTTAATATCTCAGAAACGAATTGATGTATCAAGATGTTTTTTTTTTTAATTTGTACTAGCTTTCCGTGCTGGTTACAAATCTGGTGGTTACTTCTCGAAAAAATTATATTAATACCATATGCTTAAAACTATTTTATTTATCTTCCCTAATTTTGCCATTAATATATTGTTTATTGGATTGACTATAATATATACCTTATTCTTTTAAAGATTTACATTTGAAAATTACTTTAGGAAAAAAAGGAAAAAATTCTTCAAATATTGTGTAGTAACCATACGTACGCGTCAGCGGCTTCCCCCACTTCGCCACCACGGACCGCATCATCAATCCTTCTCGCATAATCAGTCACCATAATCCAGGGATTGGGAGCAAAATGACGCTCGCCACTTTTCTCTTCTCTAGGCAAAGGGGCGAATACCGCAGGTCAGTATGTTGTCTCCGCCGCCTATGAGTTGAATGAGTTAACGTGATGCCATAAATCTCGTTCAGGGGACTTGAGACATTTTTTTGGTGGGTCCCGTTCCGGACTGAGTAAGGGGTCTGTGGCTAGCTGTGGTGTTCGTCTCTTCTCGTGCAATGAAATGGACATGTGTTGAACGTTCACGCTTTGCAGTGCGTTCGCCCAACTCTCTGACGTCTGAACGCCGCAAGGCGTGACGTCTGATATCGAAGGAAAGGCGTTTTCACGGTGCCGAGAGAACTCTCAGCAAAACTGGACGCTATTCGAATCTCCGCCGCGAATGAACAGTTTTTCAGCTCCTCACGGAGAAAATGGACATAGATTTTGGGAATATGAAATTCATGTATATTTTTGAAAAGTTGTCTTTCTTGGTTGAATTGAACTGGGTTTGTTGTAATACCAAATTTTTGTCAGTTTAAATATCAAGTACGACAATTTTTGTTCAGAATTCATCTTTTATGGTTGAAAATCCAAACACTTGGTTAAAATGTTTACAACTACATTAAAAATTCATCTCTATGGTTTACGAGTAATTTAGTTTTT
>CAKNYM010033865.1:0-10800 GCA_932195095.1 Andricus curvator
TGCGTAGGTGAAATCACATTTTAGAATATAAAGCATCTACAATTATTAATACGAATACTGAATAAACTTAGAAAAAAGATTCCTCGATTCTATGAAATTTTTGTTTAATTAGAGAAAAATATTCATTGGCTCTAATTAAAAGAAAAGTTTTTTTGACTCAAATTTTTTGTTTCAGTCGAAAAAATGTTTTTTGTTGAAAAATGAAAATTTTTCTTCGATTTAACAAGATTTTTTTCAATTTGGGGCTATTTTTTGGTAAATAAAAAAAATATCTTGAAGAAACGGCTTCTTTAATTCAAGACAAATATTTTTCTGTGTGGGAATGAGCATATAACGCGTATTAAAGAGTAATTTTGGATCAGACTGGCTTGATCTATTTGCATCTTCACTATTTCCATTGACTATTTTTAGAAAAAAAAACATTTAGGCTTTTCCTTCTTTAGCGCTATTTCTGTCAACTTTGAGAGAAATAATTAATAGACCTCAATTTTCTCTAAACCTTCAAATGCAGTAAATGTTTTAAAAAAAATCTCTGTGATAGCTATAAATATTTTTTAACCTATTTTCAAATCATACAGTTTTACGCAGTGCGCCCAAGATAAGATATCTCACTTCTTTTATGATGCCTGTTCTTGATGATTTCAAAGTCATGCACTTGAAATACTTTTTCATTGGTTCTTTACAATTAAGAATTTTTTTTTAATCGTAAGCGTGAAATATGATAAAAGTTCCTATCTATTTATTATTGTAAACTTTCTCAATTTGTATTTTTTCAATTCAAAGAATCCCAATTTTATATTATTTCAAATCGAATTGCTTCATTTAAAATGTCTTGCTTAAATTCGGAATTTAAGCTGAGTTTTCGGGTTTGAAAAAAAGGGTTTGAGGTTCAGTGTAAGTAATATCACGAACTTATAGAGAACATTTGTACATTTCCTGATGATAAATTTGCACAAAGTTTGCGAATTTTTTTGAAAGATGACTGTGCAATGGTACAGTTCAATAATAACATAATGAATGTGAAATGCACTTTCATATTTCAGACTTCACACTCATTTACCAAAATTTTTAGGAAAAATTTGAACCGTTTTGAAAGAAGTTTAGAATTTCTGAAAAAATATTTTCAAACTTCATGTTTTTGGAGGTGATGGGCCATACTTTCATATAGTTAATATACTTTTGATTAAAAAAAAAAAAAGAATTAACGACTGAAAAATTATTTTGCTTACAAAAAGTATTTCTCATTTATTAATAGAAAGACTCTAAATTTTATGTATAAAAACAAATGTTTGAAAATATTATCAGACTTAGAATACGCAAATTTGAAGTTTCGTCACAATGAGTGGTCTGAATTGAAAACAATTTAAAAATATTATCAAAATCCATTGAATTCATTAACTTTGGAGTAAATTTAGAAGAAAATCAAAAGAATTGAAAAAAATCTGCCCGCCTCGCGGGCACATTCTCATCGCGCGCTTCGCGCTCGATTTTGTATTCACCTAGCGCTACGCGCTCGGGCGTATTTACATCGCGCTTTACGCTCGGCTCCTCTAGATTTTTGAACTTCGTGTTCGACTTCGATGAAAAGAAAAAGTTTTGTTTGCAAATATTATAAAATTATCAAAACCTCTACATATTAAGTGATTTTTAAATTTGTTTTTATTTTAGACTGAAAAGGAACTTTATTTACTCAAGGTTCTATCGACCTTAAGGAACACATTCTCATCCAGACACTCGCGCTTCGCGCTAGATATTTGATTTGAAAATCATTTGAACCTTGCGTTCCACGCTCGGTTCTGTGCACCGTATGATAGAAACAAAAAAGTTTGAGCGCACTTACGGCGTGCGATTTGGTAAATACACTGAGCGCGCAGTTTGTGCTTCGTGTTATATGTTCTTCATATACAAATTACTAAATTTGTATTTGATTTCAAATGAAAAGTAATGATATAATTCAGGCGACAAATTTTATTAGTTAACATTTTATTTTAGCTTGTGCCGTTTATCAAAAAAGTTAATTTTTTTATTTTGAATATATTCTTACCACAAAAATTGATTACGGGTTTGTAAGTCTTTTTTGAATGCACAATTTTTGTTCTTTTATATGTTTTCGTACCTTGCATTGTTTTTTCAAAAATTTGATTTTTTTTACTGTCAATGATATTTTCACGAATAAAAGGTAGGCCAGGATTCGGCTTTGGGCACATATTAACTCCTATCAAATACAACGCTGCTGAAGGCTGGTAACCTTCTCAGCATAAATCACCAACCAATTGAGACTCTCGGTTTCCTTTCTCTGTCCTCACATCCCCCCCCCCCCCCCCCACGCAGTAACAGAAGTATTGGTGGGACTGACGTTACAGATAGACTATCCACCGTACGACGAATAATCACTTAACTTGGACATGATTTCGGCTCGCAAAACAAATTTCGCGCATAAAGGTGTTAGTTGGGTGTACAATCTAAACATGAATAATACAAACAATAAAGTAGCCTCGGAATGGACTGAAACTTGGATCGACAAAATGCATACACACGGTAAACGTAAAGGTCGAATTTCAGGCGATGAATGGAGACTGGGTGTATGGAATGCTAGAGGAGTGAATGACCTTAAAATAAGAGAACTACGAGAAACTATGCATGCAAGGAAACTAGATATTTTATGTGTACCTGAGACGAAGAAAAAGGGTTGCGAAAGTAGAAACATAGAAAATGGGGTGTTGAAAGGCGGTTTTGAAATATGGTCAGGAGTAGGTAGTGAATCAAATCGTAGTCAAGGGATCGGTTTAATTATGAATAAAAAAGCAAGACAGCATCTCAAAGATCATGATTTTGTATCTCCCAGATTGTTGTGGGCTAGAATGAAGGTAGGAATCAGAAGGTTATTTATCATAGCGTGCTACGCCCCAGTTGACAGTGAGCCGCGAGAAGTCAAAGACGCTTTCTGGGACACTTTAAATGACACAATAAGTACTTGCGATCCAGGTGAAAGAATAATTCTGCTAGGAGATATGAACGGATGGGTCGGCGTTCAACGTCAGGATACAGATACAGAAAGGGTACTAGGTAAATTTGGGGATCCAAGAAAAAATTATAACGGGGAAAAATTAGTTAGCTTATGCCTAGAAAAGGGCCTATTTATTACCAATACTTGGTTTCGACATAAAATGATCCACACGTACACTTGGTGTAAAGGAAATAACCGCAGTGTAATTGATTTCGTTATTGCGGATGAAAGACTAAGAGAACTAGTCAAAGATACAAGAGTCATGAGGGGTTCCGAATGCAATACTGATCATTATCTTTTAATCTCTAAAATAAACTTAGGCCGGGGATGGAAAAGAAAGAGAACAGAAAAAACGAAACAAACTCGAATAAAGATTGAAAATTTACAGAAACCGGAAGTGCGAATAGAGTTTCAAAATAAGTTAAGCGAACGCATAGATAGAACAACTTGGGAAGCGCTTACGAGCAATAAAGATATAGAGGGCGCGTGGGCTTTATTACGGGATATCATTGTTAAAACTGCAATTGAAGTGTGTGGTACGGCAGTGGTAGGAAGAAAGTCTGGTGATGCATGATGGAATGATGAAATTCAAGCCGCCCAGCGAGAAAAGAAAAAAGCGCACAAGAGAACATTAAACATGACAGGTCTTAGCGATGAGGAGAGAAATAGACTCAAAAATGATTACAAAGACAAAAAGAGGAAAATGAAACGACTAGTCAAGGAGAGGAAAGAAAAAATCAGAACAGAAGAAGAGAACAAAATACAAAACGGCTTTGGAGGAATAATGAAACTACTATATAAACAGTTGAAGGAAAGTAAAAGTACAGAGTTTGCTAGCATGAGAAACAGCAAAGGTGAAGTGCTATATGATATAGACGGGATAGTAGACGCTTTAAAAGACTCTTTTAAAGAACTATTAGGAGGTGAAGATATAGGACAACAAAACTACGACATAGAACATAATGCATTAGAAAACCCAATTGAAAAAGTCTGTGTCACTGAGGTCCGAGACATAATTAAGAACTTGAAAAACGGTAAGGCTGCTGGCATAGACAGTATTACTGCTGAAATGCTCAAATACGGTGGCGAGTACATACCTCACAGGTTGTGCGAATTAATAAATTTATGTATCGAGACGGGGAAAGTCCCAGACGATTGGAAAAAAGCGATTATCGTACCAATATACAAAAGAAAGGGAGATAAAAACAACTGCAGTAATTACAGAGGTATCAGCCTACTAAGTACCGTAAGTAAAATATACTCAAAAATACTTATTCGTAGGGTAATGGAAATCACAGAAGAAAACATATGGGAAGTCCAAAGTGGATTTATGCCAGGAAGATCATGTACAGATCAGATATTTAGCCTAAGACAGATCACAGAAAAAAGCTTGAGAGTAGGAAAGAAAGTTTTCTGTGCATTTATTGACCTAGAAAAAGCATTTGACACGGTAAATAGAAGTAAACTTTGGGAAGTTCTTAAAGAATACGGAGTAAATGGAGGGCTCCTGCAAGCAATAAAAACAATATATACAGGTAGTAAAGCGAGCGTAAGGGTAAACGGGAAACTGAGTGACTGGTTCGATATTACGCAAGGCGTGAAACAAGGATGCGTTATGTCCTCGTGGCTATTTATCATATTCATGGATAAGTGTCTAAGAACTGCACTCTTCGACGAAGAAGGTGTAGATCTCCAAACAGTTAAGGTACGTGGGTTAGCTTTCGCAGATGACAAGATTGTTATGGCAGAATCAGTCGAGGACTTGCAAAGAATGTTGAATAAACTTCATACAAGCATGAAGGACATGGGACTCAAAATTAACGTAAATAAAACAAAAATCATGGTGTTTGAGGGAAACAGTGAGAAAACAATGTGCAACATTGTCCTAAATGATGAGAGATTAGAACAAGTTGACAAGTACGTATATCTAGGTAGTCTATTCACTAGCGATGGAAAAATAGATGGGGAGTTAGATAGGCGCATAAATAAGGGTAAACAGGTTATCGGTAGAGCAGGGTCCATCCTAACAAATAAAAACATATCAAAAAAAGCTAAAATGGCCATACACAATTCTATATTCGTACCGACTGTACTATACGGTAGCGAGACATGGACCTGTCAAGAAAAGGACAGGAGTAAAATTAACGCGATCGGCATGAAACCTCTGCGCATAATATGCGGGAAAACACTAATGGACAAAGTCCGAAACGAGACAATCCTCAAAGAATGTGGTGCAAAAGAGACAATAGTTGACACATGGGAAAGAAATCAGTTAAGATGGTTCGGACATCTTGAAAGAATGAAAGATGAACGACTGACCAAACAAGTGTATAAAGGTAAAGTAAATGGCAGAATGCCCAGAGGTAGACCGCCGAAAGAATGGTTAGAATCTGTAAATGAGACATTAATCCGTAGAGACATAAGAAGCCATAGGAACACAAGAGCTTGCATGAAAAAATGCATGGACGTGAAGGAAGCTAGAGTAGTATGCCAGGACAGAAAAGTGTGGCGACAAATAGTTTGTAAACAGAGTGACAGTAGAATGAATGACGCCTGAAACAAAGATCTTGGATACTAATGGGCCCAAGTGGAGAACCATGCATAACAATTTTGTGAGGCTCTTCACTTGGGGTGATCGCTAGAGAGATTGATCAGCAACCTGGGTCGGAGCAGTGTTGCGGAGTAAACGTGTCATTTAAATAAATAACACGAGAATTCCAGATCAATCTAAAATATATATACCTAACACTTATATACCTATCCACCTCATACCTATATTCCTACCTACCTTATACCTTTATACCCATATGCACACTACTATTCTCCAACCGAGCAAGTCACGCCTACCCCGAAAGGGAAATGGCTTAATGGTATAATAATAATAAAACAAAAACCACGCATCCTATCGAAACACGAGTCACAATAAATTTGTACCTCTTCCTTGGATGAACAAATTTTGTTTCGGTCATTTTTTCGTAGCTGGTAATATTCGTCTGAAAATTTGATTTTTCTATTTTCAATGCTGTTTTTTACGAATAAACCAAAAACTACGCGTCATATCAAAAAGTGAATGTGAAGAAATTTGTAGATCTTTTTTAGGTGCACAATTTTGGTGAGATGATCTTTTCTGCTATCTTGCATAGTTTGACAGCAAAATGGCTTTTTTGATCTTTCATTAATTTTTTGTGCGATCAAAATTTGAATTTTTTATTTTTCAAAAAATTCAAAAAGTTGTTATGAAAATATTATAGGGTGTTCAGGAATCAACGTTTTTCTCCTCTTGACTTTTTTTCATATCGTGCGTTTTTCGGCTTAAAATGTTCATTTTCGTTTGTTTTTTGGAATTTTGAAAATGCTATAACTCCAGTAATTTTTTTTTTATCACGAAAAGTCATAAGAATATTTTGTTCGTCATTTTGCGCACTACTAATAACCGAACATAGAATTTTCAAATCTTCAAAAAAAGTGGTCTCAAAAATTTTCAAAATGTGCTCACTTTTTGGATTTTCATCCAAAATAGCTGGTTAACGAACTCGTCCTCTATTTTTCGGCCATAAAAAAGTGTGCCAAAGCTCAATCAAATCTGATCATTTTTTCGAAAGTTATCGTGGCTACAGACAGACAGACTACAGACAGACACCTGGGTAAAAACCGTTTTTTCTGGCTCAGGGGGTCTCAAAACGTGGAGATTTGATGAAAACCGACTATGTCAAATTTTACATAAAACCAATACCTTCTCATTAGAATGAGAATGTAAAAATTGACGAAATTAATACGAATCTAAGATAAATTTAAACGAATTTTAACTTAAATTAAAAAAGATTCCAGAGACAACATTTTTCACATTCATCAAATTATATTAAATTAAAAGTCTTTGTTTCAAAGAAATAGGTTTTTGTTGCAATGAGAATTTTCGGATGTTAAATGTATTTTTTTTTAAACTTGTTTGAACTTTAAATATCAGTAACTAAATAATATATATTTCTTAATGCAAAAGGACAATAAAAGAACAAGCTTTTATTACAAGAATAATAATTTGAAAAAACTACTATGCACAATTTCAAAGAAAAAAAAATTGCAACAAGAAATTAAAAAAAAAAGATTATTATTTTGAATATGAACAATAATTTTTAAAAATGTATTAAACATTTAAAAAATTGTTCTTTCATTGAAATATTTAATATGTTTAATAAGTAAATGATATTTATAAAAAAACATTTTCTTAATTGTTCGAATTTAACAATTGTCTAGTGTCGGATATTTTGTAATTTCGGAAATTTTATATTTCGAATATTTTCTTTTCCTGGAATTTTACAGTTCCGTAATTTTATTTTTCCTAATTTTTCATTCGTCCCATAAAATTAATAATTAATTAATAAAATTAAAAATATTTCTGGAAAAAGAAAATATACAAAATATAAAATTCACGAAGTTAAGAAATTGCCGACAGTTTAAAATTCAAGAATAATAAAATACCTACAAGTTTATGATAATACCGAATTTGAAATTTCCGATAAAAAGTGCCGTTAAATAAAAAAATAAAAAATAATAAATAAAACAAATACATTTATTTGGTAAACATATTTTTTATTTCGTGTATTATTTTATGTTTTATTAATTATCCATTAAAACTAATTCAATATAGAAACCATTTGTTCCGCATTCTCCTGATAAAAGGTGATTCAGATTTGCTGATGAGAAATTTTCGTGAATAAACACCACATTTTAGAGAACAACATCATATTTTTAGAAAACGAAGGTGGCATTATTTCTTATGGCCTTATTTTACCTTTCCGTTATTTCTAAATAGTTCAATCTATTCCATATTTGTAATTATAATAATTAATGTAATAATATATAATGTAATATTATTTTTATAATAATATAATAATTATAATTATTTAAATTATTTTAAACTTAGATAAATGGGTCTTGAAGCAGAGAGAATTTCTCAAAAAGCTGAAAACAAGTCTTTTGACGCTTTTTTCTATCTTCTGTTTCTCTTTGAATTTAGAAGATTATATTACTTTATTCAGAAAAACAGAGAAAATTAATTTGCAAGAAGATAGTTGAACTTCTAACCAAAAAAATTAATTTCCTTCAGAAAAAATAATTTTGTAACAAAATAGTTGAATTTTCAACCCAATAAATGGATTTTCTACTAAAATTATAAATCACCAACCTAAAAGTTACATTTTTAACATAGTAGTTGAATTTTTAGCAAGAAAGGTAAATTTGAACCAAGACTTTAATTTTCAAACAACATGTTAATGAATTTTTAACCAAAATGAATAATTTTCTAACAAAAAAGACGAATTTCCAACAAAAAACGATTAATTTTCAAGCAAAAATGTAATAGTTCAATTTTCAGTTGAAAAGACTTATTTTCAAAAAAAAAAAAAAAACACAATGCTTAACAAATTAGTAAAATTTTAAAGAAAAGAAATAAATTTTCAACAAGAATGAATGTTTGACAAAAAAGTCTAATTTCCGACAAAATACATCAATTTTCTCCCAACCCAATGAATTTTCTACCGAATACATGAATTTTAAACAATAATGAGGATTCTTTAACCAAAAAGAAAATTCTCAACAGTGTAGTTGTATTTTCAATGAAAAATATTAATTTTCTAACAAAACACAAAAAAGAACTCCGAACTAAATATTTGAATTTTAACCAAGCTAATGAATTTTTAACTAGAATGATGAAATTTCTATTAAAAAAATGTATTTTCTAACAAAATAGTTTAATTTTCAACCAAGAAGATGAAATTTCAAAGGGAGAAATCAATTTTATACCAAAAAATCCTAATTTTCAACAACAAGAAAATTGTTTGACAAAAAAAAAATTGTTTAACAACAAAAAAAACGACTTTTCAACAAAATAGTTAAATATTCGAACGAAGAAATGAAGTCTCTGCGAATATTATGAATCTTTAATCAAAAAGGTACACGTCTAACGTAGTACTTGAACTAAATTGGAATTACAATTTATCTGATTTTTAATAAGAATTTCTATAAACAAATATTATTATTATTATATTATTTAATAATTTACTAAAATTCCCGGAAGTTTATGATATTACCGTATTTGAAAATTCCCCACCATAGAAAATTCCGGAAACACAATTGCAAACATAGCAAAATTTTCGAATGATAAAATTCCGCGCGAAGCCCAATTTCTACCCTTTCCTACATACGATATTTTTTCATAATGCAGACGAACTCTGCTTTTTGTAACTTTTGACATTTTTGGAAATTATTGGGAATTTTGAACATTTTCAGTAATTTTTGACATTTCTGATTATTTTAGAATTTTTTTGAATCATTGGTAATTTTAGGAATTTTGGTGAATTTGGAAACTTTTTGAAATTTCTGGATATTTTTTAAATTTTGGAAGTTTCTGCTAATTGGTGGAAATTTTATGGTCATATATGGTGAGCTTCGGTTACTTTATTATAAACGATTTCGAATTCATTTCTGTTTGGTTAAAAATTCAACTATTGGTTCAAAAATTGAACAACTTCTGAAAAAATTGATTTTTTTGTCGAAGATTCATCATTCCAATTCAAAATTCATCTCCTTAGTTGAAAACTTAACTATTTTGTTAAAAATTCGTATGTTCAATTAAAAAAAATCAACTCTTTTGTGGACAACAAGTTAAAAATTCAAAAGATTTGTTGAATTTTCAAAAAGGAATCCGGAAGATTTTAGGGTAATTTTTTTAGTTGTGGAAGATTTTTAAAAGACTTTTAAAAAAACCTTCATCATTATAAAATTAGATATCGAAGTTTTGAAGCCATTTGTGGAATAATTTAAAATTTGAAAAGATTTCAAAAAATTCAATACAAAATATATATTGTTGATGATTTTGAGCAAAAAATTCAGAAGCATTTTGAGAATTTTGAAAGAATTCAAGAGAATTGAATTTTTTCCCGATTCCTAGAAAAATATAAAATGATTTTAAAAAATAATAATTTCATGAGAATATTCTGAAGCATTTAAAAACGTTTCAAAACATTATTATTATGAAAAAAATAGCCAAGGTAATTTTTTTCTGGCTGAAAGATTTTTTAAACAATTCAGGAAGAATTCTATGTGTTTTGAAAAATGCTTAGAATTTTTAAAAAAATAAAAAAAAAATAATTTAAAATTTTGAAAGAATGCAAAATTGTCAAAAAAGAATCGGCAAGATTTCAAGACAATTTGAGGAATGATCCGAGTCAGTTTAAGCTACTACAAGTTCTAAGCTGTTCCAAATATTTCCTCAAATTTTGCAAAATTCTGTAAAATAAGAAAAATATATTCGAAATTTTCTACATAGGTTTTCGAAATATCTGAAAGCTTAAAAAATCTTTCAAAATTTTCTCGAAAACCCTAGGAGAATTATATTTATATAATCATAAAAACAAACAAACTCAACATTAAAAAAACTCGAACGTCTCAAAATAATTTTCAAAATGTTATCCTTACGTTATATTTTTGTATAAATTAATGACCTGGAAAAATGAAAAATTTAGAATATTTATTTACAGTTTTAATTTTCTCAATGCAAGAAGGCTATTTGGTTCAACACATAAAAAATGTATTGTTTTTAATGTGAATAAAGTGAGGCTACAGAGATTAAATTTATAAATGATTCTTGTTTTTCCATTTACATAGACGCTTGTAAGGTTTTGTGAATACGTCATGATTTTGGAAGCGATGTGGCCTATTTTCATATAGTCATGTTGTTTTTTTTGAAAAAAATACCAATTAAAGGCTAAAAAATTATTTTGTATCCCACAGAAAGT
>CAKNYM010033868.1:0-39210 GCA_932195095.1 Andricus curvator
AGTTCGAGCTATTTTCGCAAGGCACAACTGCTCTAAGGGCATGTGACTCCAGCAATAACGGCATGCGCTTGATTCTTTTATGGTATAGGACATTTAATGCTAAAAAAGTCTAACCTGATGCCAATATTGGTAGAAATTCATACCAATTTCGCACATGAAGTTCCATGCTGTAATATTAAGAGCTCAGCCTACTATAACAGTGTGGTTTTTTTCTCCGTGTATGATGACGAAAAAATGATGTTCTCCAAATTTTATCCAAAATGGTTAATAAGTACCCTAAGTATACACCTCTTTAAGTTTTCCATATGACTAACATAGGGAAAAATGCAAGAAAATGAAAAATCATAACTTTCTCAGTTTTCATAAAATTCTTCTATGAACATAAGACCGCAACTTTCTTTTAAGCTCGAAAAAAGTATTGTAGAGCAAGAAGAAAATTTTTCTAAATTTTCAAAATGACGAACCGATTAGTGGTGACCAAGAATGGTATTTTCTGTAGTTTTCGAAATAAGCGACGCAAATTTCGTCAAAAAATGTTGTTAATAAATTAAAAGCAAGTGCAGAATCTATGCAATAGTCCGTGAAAGCCGAAATTTGAAAAAATTGAAGACGACGGCTGGTAAACTTTGAAAACATATTTAACTCCTCCATTGATCAACGGAAGCCTCTTAAACTTGGCAAGATAAGCAAACTCATTCTTAAAAACTGTTCAGTAGTGCGTGACAGTCGAAACTTTTAAAACATCCAAGAGGGCGGTTTAAACCAAAATTGTCAATTCAACGAATATTTTTAATTTTATTCGAAAACATGATTAAGAACATTCGGTAACAATATATATTACTGAACGCTACGAGTACGATATGCTCTATTTGAAAAAAGTACATATATCGCTGGCCGATTGCATATTGAAATTTTTCAAAATTTCGACTGTAAACGACTATTGGATCATTTCTAAGAATAAATTTGTTCAACTCGCCAATATTGAGAGGCCTAGGTCGAAAAATGGTAAAATTATTCATTTATCTCAAACTCAAACCAGCCACAATATTGGATTTGTTTTTAGATTTCGGCTGTCACTGACTATTCCATAGTTCTTACAAATAGCCTTGCTCATCTGGCCGAGTTTCAGTGGCTTTTCCTTAAAAAAATGTAAAAATTAAACATTTTTCGTTTAAATCAATAATGTTCCATTTTTAATGTCAGCAGTTGCTTTGAAGCAACCCGAGTTTTTCACGAAATTTGGGTACCTTTGATTGAAAACTATAGAAAATACTATTCGTTTGAAAGGAGGTTGCATTATTATATATATATATATATATATATATATATATATATATATATATATATTATGTATTTTGTCGCTTAAATTACAAAAATTATAGTGCAAATTGGCGCAAATTTGATTTTCATGATGGAAATTACAAAAACTCCATCAAAGTCATGGTCATTTTTTCACATTTTATCTCGAGCTAATCATATAGAAAACTTCAAGGGGTGTGTGCTAGGGGTAAATATTAACCGATGGGGCTAAAATCTGGAGCACATCATTTTCTTGACTACTGGAACGAAATCCAATCCTGGAAGCAAAATAATTTTGAAAACAAGAAAAAAACAACGTATTTAAGGGTCATCTTGCCAACGGCGATACCACGCTGAAAACACTAGTTTTCGTAAGATCACTGAAGTTAAGCATTGTTGGGCGCGGTTAGTACTTGGATGGGTGACCGTTCAGGAAAACAGCGTGCTGTTGGCCCGTCGTGGGTGTGGTGGGCCCACATTGGTAGTAAATATCCACCTAGAAACACTACCCGAATCGGGTAGTGAGGCAATGAATTTTCGAGTTCGAACTGCTAATCAGTGTATGTAGTCTAGTCAATGAGAAAAAAATTCATATATTTTGATGGACAACTCGGTAAAAATAAATATGTGACAATTTAGAAAAAAAAATTAATTTTACACATTATTATTAGTTCATTACACTTATTTTCTCAGCTCACTTTCTTCAAAGCAAGTATTTTTCTTTAAGCGAACACTTTTTCCTTTATTTCGTCAATGATATATAACGAATTTATTTTATATTTTTTAAATTGAAAATTGGATTCTGAATCCCAGTCCAAAGTCTACAATTGATTGATAATTGGATTTTTAATCGCCACTTGGAGCAGACCGGGACGCGCGTCCTTACTGCAAGCAGACATCCACCACCTCCTTCATTTTCTCGGAACTGGAGGACTTTTTTCAATCAAATCTGTTTTCCCTCAACTAACCACTACAATCTTCCAAAAGCACATTCTCGGATTTTTCTTAAACTGAAAATTGGATTTTAGATAACTCTTCTTCACTCTCCTTAAAACCCTGGATTTTGGTGCATTAATGACTCAAAACTACCAACCCGGATCCATATCAAATCAGGCAGATTCTACATTTCAAATAGCACGAAATATGTTGCTTGTAGAGAACATTAGGCAACACGTATTTTTTCAATGTGTAAAAAGAAAAATTTGCCATGAACTTACGAATATTTGAATTGGGCGTCTAAATTTTAGAAAAACGTATATTGTTTCTTTAAATTTATGTAGTTTTGGACCCGATCCAGATAGTTCAATTTTCTTTTTTGAATCTCGTAAGTTTTACCGTTCTTTTCCGAAATCTGCTGAAAAATTTAAAAACAATTTAATATTCACAAAATCGCGACTATTTTTTTTGAAAATATGAGAAATCGATTTTCACAACAATCCTTTTTTTATATTTTTTTCCAATTTCTGTTAAATTTTCTCATTTATAAGGAAGACATCCTGTGAGTTTAATTCGGGCTTAACCGATTTTGTCACTGTCGTCACAGAATCTGTTAAGCGAATTTTCGGATTTTTCTCGGAAACAACCAAGTTTAGGGGAAACTATTCAACAGATGTCACTTTTAATTAAAATTAGTTCATTTGAATATATTGGAATATGCAAGAAAAATTTGTTTCTCAAACTCCGACTGATTTTGCACAATATTTAACAAAACTGGAGAAATGTTATCGAGATATGAAAAGGAATAAATGTGAGAAATAAGAAAATCTGATTTTAAGCATTATAACCAATAGCATGCCTTCGATATTAGAAGGTTAAACATTTATCTGTATTATTCATTGGTGAAATGCTTTTTTTAGAAGCCGTCATCTGATCTTTTTTAATTATACATGAAAGAGTGAACTTTTAGATTTTTTACCAGAAACGGTGATCTACTCAAGCGAAAAAGTTATATATACTTTATATATAGTGGACATAACACTGACATTTTTCATTTGTTTTATATACACTGTTAAAAATAATATTAAATTTAAAATACAAATTTATATTAAAATTAATATCTCAAGCATATAAAATCCCTATTTAGGTACGTGTTTATTAAATTTCATATACAATCATGATCATCGCTCAGATAATTCCATGTTACACAAAATAAAAATAAGATTAGCAGTAATTTTCGATTCTTAATAATAAAACATGATACCTTCTTGCAATTAATCAAAAATAAAATTGGATTTTAAGTCGAAAAGTTCAATTACGTAAAGAAATGACAGACCTAACCTACAATCAACTATACTCACATTAAATTTCTACCATTCAGGACAATTTTTGGAAAGAGTTCCGCTTGTACGTTGCACTTTAATCATAAAAAGCAATTCAATCGACGAATTATAGATTATTACTTCAATTGCGAATATTTGATAAGATTTAAAAAAATAAAAGCACTTTGAGTTTTCAAGCACGCTGCTATACCGACATGTATATTAAATTTAATATAAAGTGTACAGCTATTCATATTTTAATGTATATTAAATTTCAATTCCCGTGTATGCCAGTGACTTCATATACATTTGTATTAAATTTAATACAGATTTTTCTAACAGAACAATTTATAAAACAAATGAAAAATAGCATTGTCTTTTCCACTGTATATAAACTATACATGACTTTTTCATATGGATACTTAGAAATCCAGAGAGATTAGGAAGCGTTATTCGAGATTATTTCTTGAAAACATTAAAATTATCTAAATAATGTATTTTATCGACAGTTTCTGGACCGAACTAGTTAAATTTAGAATATATTTAGAGAAGGTTTTTCGGGTTTCAATCGTGTGCATAACTACGAATCTTGCTATGAATCTTGAATGAAACTGTGAATCTTGAATCAAGATTCGTAGTTTTGCACACGATTGAAACCCGAAGAATCTTTTTTAAATTTATTATAATTAATCATTGTGAAAGCAGTAAATCTATTATTCAAGTCATTCTACAGCGTAAATAACTTTTCTCAATCACACTGTGTTACAGTGAAAAGATACTTTTTACGAAATATAGTGGAAATTGTAGTTCTAGTGGAACTAAAAATAGTCTAATGTGCGAAATATGCATGTATAAAAAAATTCCATTTTTCATTCGATTTAAATTTTTTTCGTTTGAAAGTAGCAAGCACATCTTTCTAACCACACATTGTTTATTTCTTTACGATAAAAAGTCTCGAAGCTACATTCTAAAATAATTTGACGTTTTCTCACTTTCCCCGGTTTTTTCAAATTTGACAAGAATTTAATGCCATATTTTTGAATACACTATTTTTCACTGTTAATATATTTAAAGTGCGTCCGATTCCGCATATAATGAGCTTTTAGTATTAGGATTAGTCAAAATTTGACTACTGAGTTATGGAACACTGTTTTTAGCGGTTTTTATACGATTTAATATTTTTCAATATTACAATTGACTACTGCTTCATCGAAAAACGATCGAAAAATCAGCTTTCGCTGTAGTTGGAAATTCAGCTTCTAAACTAGCTTAAAATTCGATAACTCCGTCAAATATCAACTAATTCTGATTAAAAAAACTCACTACACGCAGAAATAAATGAATTTTTAACATTTAAATAGTAAAAAATTATGGAATTTCAAAAAATGTCATCCAATTTTCGCAAAAGTTGATAAAAGCGGAAAGAATTAGAAACTTCGAAATATTTTCGATTCTAGCTTCGTGATTTTTCACCGTGATAACATTGATAATCTATGGTTAAATAGTTTTTGACCATAAAATCAGTTTCAGGAGTGTAGAAATTTCCAATATGGCACTTTTTTTAGTTCCACCAGACCTACAATGTCTATAATGTCTCGTGAAAAGTATATTATTTCTTTTTATTTGTACCAATACAGTGTTATATACCAAACATTTAGAAATTTTTTGTGACCTGCTCTAGTATAGTTTCCCCTACAATAAAACTTTATTAAAAAATAAAAAGGTGTTTTTTTGAATTTTAAAAACATGAAAAGAAAAATTTCTGGAAAACCTCATCTGTTTATTTTTTCCAATATCTAAAATACCTAAAAAATAACATATTTCGTCGATGAGTCGAAATATATGTAGTCAAAAGAATAATAATTATTCTGACTCTTTTGAACCCAAATTAGTGATCCAAGGGAAACCTAAACTGAGTGTACTGAAAAAGAATACATAAATTCCCAAATATTCCTCTGGTGCTCTGAATTGTTTACTCTGTCACGTCCCTACAAGCGTCAAAATATGGATCACATATCTCATTATTTTCCTCTTTCGACCCAGCTTTCCATTCAAATCTCCGAGGCAAATTTCAGGAGTCCCGTCATACGCAAAATTCGAGAGGCTTTAGCGAAGAGCGAAAAACCCCGTAGAATTTTCGCCACGGTCGAGCCGTCACCCCCGGGGGTTATAATATGTAGACATTCGACATTAGATTTAAGGCGACGCTTACTACTGTCGCTATACCTAATTAGAGGGTAGCGCGGACGAAACAGATGGCGCCCCTCAGGCTACCAGATAATGTCCCCCCATGAAGAGGGTTCGTGGTACGAAGATAGGAGGTGGGGTTAATACTCCCAAAGCAAATGCCGCGAATCTCGCCGCTATCGAGCTCCTTTAATAATTCATCGGGGCTAGATAACGAAAACGTTAGCTATCCAATCCTGGGTATCGATATGCCGCAATTCCGCGAAGAAAGAGGAAAGGGATCAAAGAGAAAAAGACATAAGGAAAACTTCGTCGACCTTCAAGTTTATTATATCTGGGTCAAAATAAAAAATAAATCGATCATATTTTGTCATAAATTTTTGTTTCAAAATTTATGTTAAAAAAAGTGCAAAAAATTTCGTCTCCATTAGTGCTACACATTATTATGAAGTGGATAATAGGGTAGATCAAAGAATCACCTTTTTAAAAAATATAAAGGGAAAAATGAGAAAAATTGTTACGTTATATTTGAAAAAATGAGTAAAAAGTGTTTTTAATTTTGAATATTGCAAAGATTTCTTATAGGGAAAACAATTATGGCGATTTCATCAAATTATACTGTTTCTGGTATTAAAAAATGAATTATAAATATTTATTTGTAATGTTTGTTCTAGTTAGATTTTTCTCAGCAGGCATTAATGCCATTTTTTGAATTTGCGGCTAATTTCATATTAAAAGGAAATGAAACTTGAATTTTATTTTCATAAAATGGCTTTAGATTTCACAGATAAAGTAAGTTATAATTATTTTGAAGCTTCAAAATGTATTGTTGAAAAAATTGGCTTCATATCTAAAAAAAAATATTGCTTTTCTTTCTATTATATAGGCTGCATACAAAAAATTTCAATAATTGTCCTTTTCTCACCATGAAATTGGCCCAATCCAAAGAAATGAAATGTATGCTACTTTTAAAAAAGTTTTGACAAATTTTACACATACATTAGGAATTAATTTGGGCGGTTATTGTCTCGGTTCTTTAGAAAATTAAACGCTCTGAACGTGCATTTTTGCAACTCTCAAAAAATAACTGATCAATTTTCATGTTATATTTGAAGAAATTTCATACAAAACTTGTTCATATTTTTCAAAACAAGTTCTTAGTCATTCGGATTTGTTCCAAAAATAAAAAATGTATTGTTGATTTCTTATTTTCTTATTATTAAAAAAAAGGTCAGTGACAATAAAAATTTTGCTCCAACTCTATCGCAAAAATGTATTACAAAGTCCCAACGTTTCGTGGATCCATTATTCTCTACATCAGGGGTATCTATTATAAAAATCATACTTAAAAACTAAATGACAACACGATTCTAGTAAAGTTACATCTAATAATAACTTAATTTTTTTCAATAACGTTGTATTATTCAGTTATTGTTTAGTTATTAAGCTTTCAATTATAACATTTATAATAGATACCCCTGATGAGGAGAATAGCAGATTTATTTTCGAAAAATTGGGAATTCGTCTTAAGGTCATAGCTGGGTAAGTATGGTTGGTCTGGCCTGGCAGATATTTGGTTAATATTTTAGGGGCTAGTTTCTACTATTATAGGACTAATTCAGCCCAAGTGCTTAGTTAAAAAAAGAAATTTTACAAAAGTTATCAACAAATTTTAAAAAATCAAAAAATTCCATTTTTTCGAAAATGGCTAAATCAATTTCGATGGTTCAGATATATATTGTACAATATATCACAGTGGTTCTGAAAAAAAATGGAGAGTCAATTCTATCAATTAGAAAGGAATAACAACAAAATTTGGTACTTTAAAAAAAAAAATTTCAATGAAAGCTTTTTGGTACCGCTACAATTTTTTTCTATAATACTCCCACACCCTTATTTACATTTGATATGAGCATAATCCCAGTGTTGCTTCACAGTTGAAAAAAAAATTATTTTGATGGCCCCTATAAAGTATGCGATTTCATTGAAATGAGGGGTCTTTATCAATTTAGCTCATAACTCTCTTGAATGAGCATCATAGATACGCGTATTTCCGATCTTTTTTGTATGCTATTACATACGTATGTTACATACGCCATACCCGTACGTGCTACATACACCTAATGTGTATGATAAACGCAATATTCACTGTGCAGACCGCCTGAAAATGTAATATATTTCCACTGCAATACTAACAATCGATTGCGGGAAATATCTAAAAAAAAACTACATTTTTCGAGATCTCTTGATTCAAAGTGTTAATATGAGAGATTAGTAAAAGCATAGATAGAATCTTGGTCAACATTGACTAGTCAATGTCTATCCCAGAAACTAAAGTTCGGAAATTTCTAACATTGACCGGTCATTGTCAACAATGACTAAAGCCCAGCGGTAAATGTCACTTTGCTTCAATTCGTCAGAGCTGTGGGCAATTAGGGGAGGCAGGTACCTAACTCTATGATTTCTTATTGGTCAGGTACGTGAAGGTATCCTGCAATGATACTTTGATCAATATTTGTTTATAGGATTTTCAGAAATGAATGTTTAAACAAATTAATGAACAAAAGCCATTTTTTGTGATTTGCAATGATTAGTTGTTTGAAATTCACAGTTTTTATATAAAATATGAAAGAAATTTATGCCTAATTAGGACTACTTAAAAATATCTGCTGCTTGGCAGCATTATTTAAACATTTTTTATAAACAAATACACAGTTTTCGTATGTCACAATGAATAAGCTCCATTTTTTTGCAGAATCGGCCACAAATGTCTTGCCAATGACTTCTTGCCGTCATTTTTTTCAAATTAATAACAACTGGTAATTATTCAAACAATATTTATAAACAAATTCGCATTTTTAACATTATTCCACAAATAGGGCCAATTTTTTTTTGCGGAACCGACTAAAAATGTATCGTTAGTGACTCCTAGCTGTACTTTTCTTCAAATTGATAAAAAAATATTAATTTTTTAAACAATTTTTATAAATAAATGCACATTTTGACCGTTTATCCAAGAATAGGCTCCATTTTCTTTACGAAATCAACTGAAAATGTATTTCCAACGACTCTTTGCTATGATACTTTGCCAACGAATAAGAAAATTTAATTATTTAAACAATTTTCATAAACAAAGGTACATTTTTGTCACTTTTGCAGGAATAGCCTCATTTTTTTCGTGGATTAAGATACAAATGTCTTACCAATGACTTCTTGTTGCCTTGTTTGTCCAATTAACAAGAACTGTTTATTATTTAAACAATATTTATGTAGAAATGCACAGTTTGACCATTTTTCCATGAAAAGTATTAATTTTCTTTGCGGAATCAACAATAAATGTCTTGCCAATTATTCCTTCTTGTCACATTTTCTTAATTAGGAAAAAGTGTTAATTTTTAAAACAATATTTATAACCAAATTCGCAGTTTGACCACTTATTATTGGAAATCGTATCTTGACAACAACTCCGCAACAAAATGTATCATTGGAAAATGGTCAAACTGTGAATTTGTTTATAAATATTGTTTAAAAAATCAACACTTTTTCCTAATTAAGAAAAAGTGACAAAAAGGAATAATTGGCAAGTCATATATTATTGAGTCCGCAAAGAAAATTAATACTTTTCATGGAAAAATGGTTAAACTGTGCATTTCTACATAAATATTGTTTAAATAATAAACAGTTCTTGTTAATTGGACAAACAAGGTAACAAGAAGTCATTGGTAAGACATTTCTAGCTTACTCTACGAAGAAAATAATGCTGTTCCTGCAAAAGTGACCAAAATGTACATTTGCTTATAGAAATTGTTTAAATAATCAATTTTTCTCATCTGTTGGTAAAGTATCATAGCAGAGAGTCATTATAAATACATTTTTAGTTGATTTTGTAAAGAAAATGGAGCCTATTCTTGGAAAAATGGTCAAAATGTGCATTTATTTATAAAAATTGTTTAAAAAATATATATAGGTATATAGGTCTGCACAGTGCATATTGCGTTTATCACACACATTAGGTGTATGTAGCATGTACGTTTATGGCGTATGTAATAGCATACAAAAAAGATCGAAAATACGAAAGGTAAAGTAAAATCTATGCAAAAACGTATCTGTGATGCTCATTCAAGAGTGTTAAGAGTTAAAATTAGGAAGACACCTTGTTTTAATGGAATCGCATACTTTATAGGAGCGAACAATATATATATATATATTTTCTTTCTGTGAAGCACCACTGGGATCATGCTCGCTAAAATATATGTTGTAACTAAGGGTGTGGGTGTATTAGAGAAAAAAAATTGCGGCGGTAACAAAAAGCTTTTATTGAAAAATTTTTTATTCCTTTCTAATTGCGAGAATTGACTCTCATTTTTTTCAGAACCGCTGTGATATATTGTACAATATATATTTGAACCATATCGAAATTGATTCAGCCATTTTCGAAAAAATTTAAATTCAAATTCAATTACTCATTGAATTCAATTATTCAAATTAATATCGTAATAGTAGAAACTTACCTCGAAAATATGAACAAAAAATATGTGCCAGGGCAGACCAACCAATCCTCATGAAAAAGAAGTATTGGTAAGTAATGGATCTATTACTTTTTTCGCGAATAAGTATCAGAAATCCAATACTTTTTCGCAAAAAAAAAGTACTGGATCCTATACTTACCAATACCTTTCTTTCATAAGGGATGCTTACCCAGCTGTGGCTTTTGTTCGGTAGAGTTGGAACAACATTGTTTTGGTTCTTTACTTTCTCAATTTTTTCCTGTAGTGTCAGATTACATTTTTTTAGCCCACCTCCAATATACAACCTTTTCCAGGTATGGATTCAAAATCAATGTTTGTATAAAGAATACTTTCGTGCACTTTGCAATTACATATTTTGACTTATTTCAAACAATTACAGTGTTTGATTCTGATCCAATCTATTCAGGTTATTACATTTTCCAAATAGGAATAGAAATAATTAAGAAATCACACATCTCTAAAATTTCTAATTTCGAAACATCCTTTAAGCAATTGTTAACCAAAAATAGATATATCTTTCGATAAATCAAGTTAAAATATTTATGCCTCAATCGGAATAATTCTCAATAATATTCATAAGCAACTCTGAAGATTGGAGGAAATTTTAAGTTTAGTATCTCTATTTTTAATATTCATTTAAGATTGATATGAAAATTACTTTTTCATGAACCATTTTATAAACCAAATTCCGAGCATAACAAAAATTAGATTTATCCATTCTTTTATGCTCTGATTTGGGTGCATAAAATGTTTCATGAGAAAGTATGTTTCATTTCCATCTTAAATGAATTACAGAATATTATGCAATATTACAATTTAAAAATGCAAGTTTCTCTTACTAAAGACCAAGTGAACCCTCTGAAATTATTTGTGAAACAAATCCGATTTCATTTTCTCTTTTTTAATCGAACTGTTATTTTCTCTATATAACAAATAACAGAAGTTTGAAATCCATAGATATAGTAAAGTTCAGAGTCGTAAACCTGGAGGGGGAAAACTATCGTATAGGAAAGCAGCTAAATGGTTTCATTCTCGTTCTTGATCCGATCTGATACCGAGACAATGAACCTAGGTTCATATTACACTGGATCTATCGTCCCTATAAGATCGCGGTTAAGACGATATCGTACTATGAGGCCAGCAACTATAAAAGGCAATATACTCGTAAAAACAACAGATCTCAGATATCTTGGATCTTACGCTCAAGATCTTAAAAACACCAACTTTGAGTGCAGCAGAGAAAGCATTTTAACTTTTTTTACTCTTAAACTGATGATATCTGGATCTTTTCGATAGAAAATTTTTCGTAAATATATTTTAAATACCTAACGTGAAGCAGAGAGATAAAAGGAAGTTGAGGTAAAATGAAGGTAATCAAGAATAATGAAACAGCAATATAGAGTGGAAATAGCATAGAACGGTTACGTCAATTATTGCATTTCTACTTATAAGTACGAGCAGTCAGACTGTTTACATTGTTCATTTTTCGATTTTCTTCTCCCCTAGAGATTAAATTCCCCGAAGGGAGTCACCCCTGCATTACGACACTCCAACTAGGATTTTTAGGAGAAAAATAATACTATAAATCTATGTACGGTATATATCCACTACAGGAACAAAAAATATGACAGTGAAGAATCTTATAATATATTGATTTTAAGCCTAGCAAATGAGGTATACACTAATATTTCTCCTTTGTGTGTGAGACAAATGTTTTCTGTAGACAAAATTTGGGTATACAAAGGAAACATAATTTTTTCGAAAAAAATCTTCTATTTCAAAAGAAATAAAGAAAGAAAAACTTAAAATTTTTCGAGAAAAGAAATCAAACTAATTTCGCGCTCTTAACACAACTTAAAAATTTGATTTAAATTGATTATACTCACAAATTAACTAAAAAAAACACCAATGAAATATTCAGGTAATAAATTTTATTATATCTTTCTAACAGTGAAGTTCCTTAATTATATAATTCTATTTAAAGAAAGTCCAGTTCTTCCAGAAATAGAAGAAATATTTTACGAGTAACACAATTTTAATAATTTTATTTCAAATAACATAATTTTTGAAGTTTTTTGAATAAAATAACAGTATATTGTAAATTCAATGTGATTTTAAGATTTTATAATCCAGGAGTATTTGTTTCTCAAAACAGTAACAGAAGTTTCGAACGTTCTAATAAAAAAAATATATTTATTCCTTACTCAAACGTTCACTGTTAAAAATAGTATTAAATTTAAAATACCAATGTATATTAAAATTAATATCTCAAGCATATGAAATCCCTATTTAGGTACGTGTTTATTAAATTTCATATACAATCATGATAATCGCTCAGATAATTCCATTTTACACAAAATCAAAATAAGATTAGAAGTAATTTTCGATTCCTAATAATAAAACATGATACCTTCTTGCAATGATTAAAAAATAAAATTGGATTTCAAGTCGAAAAGTTCAATTACGTAAAGAAATGACAGACCTAACCTACACTCATCTATACTCACATTAAATTTCTACCATTGAGGGCAATTTTTGGAAAGAGTTCCACTTGTACGTTGCACTTTAATCATAAAAAGCAATTCAATCGACGAATTCTAGATTATTACTTCAATTGCGAATATTTGAGAAGATTTAAAGAAATAAAAGCACTTTGAGTTTTCAAGCACGCTGCTATACCGACATGTATATTAAATTTAATATAAAGTGTACAGCTATTCATATTTTAATGTATATTAAATTTCAATTTCCGTGTATGCAAATGACTTCATATACATTTGTATTAAATTTAATACATATTTTTCTAACAGTGTTTAGTTTCAAGAAAGAAAACTACTTATGAAGAAATTATTTTCACGGAAAAATAATATGAAATTCAAAAGAAATTTCACGAGTAATTGATTTATAAAACAAAATGAAATAATTTTTTTTTAAATTAGCAGTTCAAAATTTGAATCAAAATTAAATTGGTAATTTTTTAAAACTATCTTAAAATCAAATGCATTTTAAAATTCTCTTGAATGTGGCACAAGATTTATGATTTCAGTCAAATAAATTTAAGAAAAAATGTACATCCTACTTTTGACTCTTGATCATAAAATTAAAAAAAAATTTGTCAATGTGAATTCGAGAAATAATCTATTGCAGTCCCTTAAAATTTCACTATACGGGATCCATTTGTAAAAGGAAGAAGTAAGCGGATGCAATTAAAGATATTCATTTACTTTGGCCCAGGAAGGAAAGAATTCATCTTTTTTAATTTTAATAAGTTCGAGATTTTGAAAATTTCCTTTTTAGACAGAAAAAATTTATAATTTGTTTTTATCCACAAAAATCCTATTCTCATCGAAAATATGAGCCGAAAAATCTCTATGTAATTTCTATTAAAGAACTCTACAACTTTTTTACTTGAATCCTATTAAATCTTAACACAACTTTAAAACAGTAAACTTTTGAAAAAAGTTTCCTCTGGAGTTTAAAGTTGATACTTTCCTCCTTTCTTGGAAGAAATGAATATTCACCAAAGGAAGCCAAGCTATTATCCTTGCTTTATCGACGTTGGAAGAACGGGAACTTGAAAGTGTTAAGTCACGCCCCAATCTCAGCAGAAAAATATTTTTAACCATGTTATCGTGGATAAATCGAAAGTAGCAGCTTCCACCCTATATTAAAGACAATTCATTTGCATTCGTTTATGTACCCCCCTCCCCCAAAAAAAGAAAGGAAAAACCCGTGTTCGTCGCCCGAGGCTTGAACGTGACGCCTCACTTTATGAATTATGTATGCGAATCAAGGGCAGAGGACGTGGCTCGTTCTTCATGTTCCAGCTCTGCACTCTAAACTCTAAAGTCTGCCTTATGGTTACAGATCGCTCAGCTATCATTTCAACACCCTCAGTATTAGCTCGTTTTGAAATGAAAGATACCAAAGAGACGCATGTCCATTATACACTGAGAATTTACTGTAACTTGAAGGTACAATGTACTCCGAGGGTTACGAGTCTGGCATTCAGCAGAATGAAAAACGCCACCGAGCTGCACCGCCTTTGTTAACAAAGCAAATACGAACCGCAATTCCCTCGTGACGCGCCTTGAACGTCATTTTGTGGTATCACAATGCCACTTGAGAATGAATTGAAAAACGATGTTTACAAAATATTAAAGTTGTATCGAATCATCTATTTATCCCCATTTTCTCAAATGAATAATTATTGTAGAGTGAATGCAATTCATTGCACGATTCTATACAAACTCGATCTCCACTTATTATAATATGTTTTATTTCCTCTGTGTTTACCGAGACGTTTAGAAAAGTAAACATCAATTCATTTTTATCAATAATAGCATATTAATTTAAAATAATTGATTATTTATTAGATACTAGCAGTAAATGCACGCGCACGTTCACGTCACTGGATTGTCATTTCCTAGCATTAAAAATATAAACAGTATAAGAAACATTATTAACCTAATTTTTAAAAATTGAGTTCATAAAATTTTCAGATCAAAAATTAATAATTTTAAATTGGATTGATTTTGAAAACCTTTCAAATCAAAGAATTTTAGATTAGCTAAAATTGTGAAAAATGACAATATTTCGAATGGAACAGGAAGGAATTGAACTTGTAAAATTTATAAACAAAAGCGTTTAAAGTTGAATAATTTAAAATCAGAAGCTCTCAAAATTGAAAAATTTCACATTTAAATTTTGAAACTCGGAAACTCATTAGAGAGGAGTTGAAATTGTATCATTTATAATTCAAAGCGTTCAAAATTGCACAATTTTATATTTATTTAAAGTAGCTGGAAACCATCATTTAAAATTTAAGGAAATTAAAACTGGATTATTCCAAATTAAAAACATTTCAAATTGAACAATTAAAAATTGAAAACTTTGAATTCAAATCATTTTTAATTGGAAACGATTATAATTTTAAAATTTTAAAATAAAAACTAAATTTGAATGTTTCAAAGTCAAAGCTTTTTAAATTATATAATACTACATTTTTATAACATAAAAAATTCTAATTTACCACTAAAATTGACATGACTAATTTTTCTAAGATGAAAAAATAAGTTCACTGTCATTTACGTGATTCAAAATGGAAAAATTCGCAATTATAAGCCTTTAAAATTAAATTACGCTACAAAAATTTGCCCACCACGTGTGCACATTCTCATCGCTCGCGTCTATTGGTTCTCGCGCATCGCGCTCAATATAATGTATTTACCTGGTACTACGGGTTCGGTCTTTGTAGATCCCCCTCATTGGTGCATAAACCTTTTAAAGCTAAATATAAAGCCAACGACAACTATAATTTGGTGATTGTGAATTCTCTTTTGCTAAAGCTCCTTCGGCTTTAACAAACACATTCCCATAACGTATCTTGTGCTTCGCGCTAGATAAAAATTTGTCCGAAACGCGCACGTTTCTATATGTGACCGTTCGCGAAAAAAGGGACCTAAGGCGCGGTAGCTTCATTTTACAGGATGAGCTATTGAAGAGGCGGTCCAACACAGAAACTCCATAAGAGGGCCTCACTTTGCAGTTTAATAACAATTCAAATTTTCCAGATATGGGAATAATATTTGTTATTATAAAAGAACAAATAAAAGCCTTTCTTCGCGGACGGTCACATATTATGTTCAACTCTATTATATTCTTATATACACAAATTTCATTTTTTATTATTACTTTAATATTTGTTCCTTATTTGGCATTATTCTTCATTCGCACATACCCTAAAAAATGTATCGTTCCAATAAACATATAATTATTATTATTACAGTTCATAATGTGCATTGATATTAAAACAGACGTATTGTCATTGTTTTGTTATTATAATATAAAAAAGGGCGCATTCTATCAGAAAATAGTTCAAAGCTAATTAGTAGACATAATGTAGGCGAACAATTTTGTTCAATAAATACTTTACTGAAGCGTGTCTCATTTTTCCAAAAAAAAAAATTTTAATTTCAATTTTTATTTTTACAATTAAAATAAAAACCACGCATCCTGTCAAAAACTAATTTATAACAAATATATATATATCGATCTTCTTTCGGTAAACAACTTTTGTCCATTCATTTTTTTCGTACCTTGTGTCGATTTTCCAACTGTTTAAAAATTCATTTTTACGATTAAAATAAAAACTTAAATCTCATTTTTACGATTAAAATAAAAAAACTACAAGTCCTATCAAAAACTAATTTATAACAAATTTTTGTATCTTTTTTTGGTGAACAACTTTTTTTATTCATTTTTTTCATTTCTTATGTTGTTTATCCAAAAATTTTAATTATTTAAAAAAAAGAAGCTTTGCTTCCAAATATTTTAATATTTAAATAAAAAATGATTCAATTTAAAACTCTGTATCAAGGCTTTTGATATGAAATTTTGCATACGAGAGGATATGGTAAGTGTATGTATTACACTTTTTTTCCCCGGTTTTTTCATTGCTTCTCTGACATCCCAGGAATATTTAAAGATGAAAATTAAAACTATTCTGCAAGTCCTTTAAAAAAAAAGTTTATTTTATTGATAGACATAAACGGGATCATGACTTTTGCGTATCATCAATTATAAATTGTATTTCACTACTGATACTCTGGAGAATATAATAGTGTTCACTGTTCATTATTGCTGATAGAATCATCGAGTATATGACACCGTAATGCGTAATATGAGAGTAGAGAATTGTATAATAAGCCACATTTATGCGCAAATTACTATTATTACATTCGTCAAACAATGCTATATGTTAGCTATTTGCACAAAAATATGTATATAAAACTCTTATTCAGCTTTAAAACGTATGTCAATAAACTGGATACACACATGCATATATACATACAAACATACATACATAAATACATATATTCATGCATACGTACATTCAAAATGTGTATGGTAACTGTTTAAAATTAAATTTTGCCGCAGAAGTTCAATTAGCAATTAAGTGATATTGAAACTATATTTAAATAATTATATTACTAATTGTTTGCATCAAAGGTTTTTTTATAATTTATTTTGCCTTTAACGTGATTCAAGTATAAATTAGCTACGAAAAGAGTTTCAATTTCGCAAAATATTTTGTTTCTTTTCACACATGGAAAAATAACTAAAGAGCCCATCTTTTGAAAAAGGGAAGCAGCTGGTGTAAATCAAATCTGGATTAAACTCTGTACAGATATCGAAAACGTAATTGGTCGTAATAACTACTCTGGTTTATCGGATGGCTATTACAACCATTATTACCTCTGAAACTACGTTTATAGTCGTCGATGTACGGACTACCGCTATACCAATGTAATGATTTTAATAAATTGTTGTTATCAAAAGAAAATCAAAATCACATTTAGTTTAAGTGAACTTATAAATCATATTAAATAGTTTTCTCGCCACTAAAACATATTGATGTTTAAAGTATAAATATAGAATTTATACCTAAGTCGAAAGTTCCATAAACGAGGTGAAACTTTTTAGTTTTTACATTTTCATCATAATGAGACGGTATTGTTTTTATGTGCAAACTAACTATCGCGGATTTCTTTGAATCTCCACGTTTCAAGACCCCTGATAACCCATAACCCATAACCCATGATAACATTTGAAAGACTAATCTAATCAGATTGTACTTTAGCACACGTATTAAGGAACCAAAACGAAAGATTGAGTTCGTTAACCAGCTATTTTGGATGAAAATTAAAAAAGTTAGAGTATTTTCAAAATTTTCGAGACCATTTTTTTTCAAGAATTGAAAACTCAATGTACGGTTATTCATAGTATGCACTCAGAAACTCGAACAATTTTATTCTTATGACAAACGAAAATGAACATTTTAAGCGAAACAACGCCCGATATGAAAAAAAGTTAGGAGAAGAAAAACGCTGCTTTTTGAAATCCCTACAAGATTATTATAACAACTTTTTGAATTTTCTCAAAAAATCGAAAATTCAAATTTTTATCGCACAAAAAATAATGAAAAATCAATAATTCCACTTTGCGGTCAAACTATGCAAGATGCGAAAAAAATTAATCAACGAAAATTATGCATCCAAAAAATATCTACAAATTTATTAATAATCACTTTTTTGTAGGACATTTAGTTTTCGTTTTATTCGTAAAAAACAACATTGAAAAGAAAAAAATTAAATTTTTGAATAAACGATACATTCTATGAGAAAAATTAATAGAAAAAAGTTGCTTTTTCAAAAAAGAGTCAAAACTCATCAAAATTTGTCGCGCTCGAAGAGCGCACCCTAGCCGCGCTCAAACTTGCGAGCAAAAAACATTAAATTATTAATCATCACACTGAAAATATTTGGTCTAAGCTCAACGAATTTCGAAGAACCTAGACGTCCTTTGCAATTTTCTTGAGCTCACCGAAAATATTTTTTCTATGCAATTTGGAGGGCTTATTTTCACCACGAATATCTCAAAAAGTGACGAAAGAATTCGTCTAAATATTGAGTTTTACATTTTTACATTCTCATCAAAGAAGGTATTAGATTTGTGTAAAGTTTGGGGGGGGCCCCCCCCCGCGCCTGGCAAATGTCCACGTTTTGAGATCCTCTGAACCCAAAAAACAGGTTTTAGCGAATGTATCAGACTGTCTCTATGTGTGTGTGTGTGTGTGTAGTTTTTTAGTCTGTACCACGATAAATTTCGAATCAATTGACAGATTGAATTGGCCTTTGGTATACTCTTTGAGTGTCCTAAACTGAATTCCAAGTTCGTTAGTACTCAAAAATACAGACAATTTATCCTTGTGACTTTTTTCGATACAAAAAAATTACCAGAGTTACAGTATTTACAAAATTCAAAAAAAACAAACGAAAATTAAAATTTCAAGCCAAACAATGCACGACATAAAAAAGCCAAGAAAATGAAAAATTTGCCTTTTGAACACCCTACAAGATAATCTTAAAAACTTTTTTACTTTGTTTGAAAAATCGAAAATTCAAATTTTTATCGCACGAAAAATAATGAAAAATCAAAACTTCCATTAAGCGGTCAAACAATGCAAGATACGATAAAAGATAAAAAGAAAATTGTGCACCCAAGTAAATTTATGCACCCAAGTAAAACCCAAGAAAATTTTTGGAAAAACGACACAAGAGACTTATTGAAATTATATATATTTTCAGGGTAGCCGAAAATAAAATTTAATGCAAAATAAGGAACAAATATTAAAGTAATCATGATAAATAAAATTTGTACTTTATTTTGCAATAGCTGAATAGGCAATCCCAGGACAAGGTACATAAATAAATGTAATATACATTTGATATAAAAGTGTTGAACATAATATAGAGAAGTTCACATTTTGGACAAAATCGAGTGTGAAGCACGAGATACGTGATGAGAATGTGTTCGTTAAAGTAGAACAAGCTTTAAAAAAAGAGAATTCACAATCACCAAATAACAGTTGTCGATGCTTTGTCCTTTAGTTTCAAAAAGTCTGTGCACAAATGTGGGGGAAGTAGAAACGCGAGAACCAATAGACGCGCGCCCTAGGCAAGAATAGTAAATATGGCAAGAAAAAAATATTTTTTTCCATCTAAAGCTTCTTCTTTACACTTATTCTGCTACAATATTTTCTCTACTATATAATCCAAAAAATTAAAAAAATACCGTCATTCTATACAAGATAAGCAGACTTTTCATAAGGGCTAATTAATCTACTAAAAAAACCTTACTGATAAAATCTCCTAAAATGTTCAGTCATCTCAAATGACGCACATTAGGCACGTGGCGTTTGGCAAAGAAGTTACCAAAGAAAGGTAATCTAACGAGTTACGGAAATCATATCGGAATTGTTAGATGATGCGATAATCGGATAACGTTAAACTAACCATTAAGTGTTCTAGTATAACATGGGCGAGATGCATTTGCATATCAATTAACCGCGCGATTTTAAAATGACACGTGGCCGCGTGAACAGCAGGGAGGTTCAAAATAGAGTCCGGTGACACGAAACCTCGTTTCTATATTTTCTTCACCCAGAAAGACGATAGCGTGGGAATTACAGTAAAGGCTTTGGTAGAAGCGATATAAACGGAGAGCGTGTACAAAATTTTACAAGCCATTTCCGGGGTTATACTGGTTTCGCTCGGCCGCTAGTCAATCGTGAAGTTTATCACGATCCGTACGATAAACTGTCCCGTATATTCCTCGGTGGCCGCACGCGTATGCCGGCCATGACGATTTAACGCGCGTACACTCGGATCAGCACGTAATCTCGGGTTTAATTTCGGTTACATTAAATCAAGAGCGAGAGAGAAAGATATCCGGGGAGATGAAGAGTGAGAGAGATAGCGTAAAATTTAGCAAGGAGAGGGTACAGTGGGATTCGAAAATACACAGGCTATGTTCTGCAAACACGGAAATATCACGCGTCACGCGATTCACAAATTAACCGCTTAACGTCGGGAAAATTATTTTAAAGCAATGATGATGAAAGCATTCAGAAAATTTTACTCTGTATGGATCAGGGGAGAGTTTGATGAAGAGAGAATTAATGTAATATGTGTATCAGCGAATGTTCATTTGAAAGGGAGGAGGAATGGGAGAAAAATTCTTTGAGAGGATAGCTCCCCTTTTACAGGTGGCCTATCGTTTAATAAATTAGGATTATATTACGTAGCATAAGGGACTCTGTTACTCTAAAGCGCCTCTGTAGGTTCATTTTGTCACGTATTTCCTTCAATAAAAAAGAATCAACTTCTATCTTTCCCATTTTTTTTAATATCAAAGAATAACAATATTTTTATAACTGGAGATTACTGGCTATCTATATATAACCAGAGCTCTTAATGTACATGATCGCCAATAATTTAAGGCAACTACCTTGCTATAATATATATAGAAGAACAAACACTATAAGTCGATTATATTCCCACTAGCCTTATCCCTGAAATACATATGATCATCAAAGACTTTAAACATTTTTTTTATTGACAATTCTCATTAAATTTTACACTATTTCTTCTAATAATCTCTTATAATGATACCTTCCTCGTTAACCAACCCACGATTGTTCTTATTCTTAACCAAAATACTTAAATGTCCACATCCTACCTTTCTATATTTTATCAATGGTCCAATAAATAAAAAACTCTGAATCGAATTCTGCCGATACTAAAAATCGATCCTTTGCAAAAAAAATAGATCAATTATATCAAAACAGCTATCCGCAAACATGGTATCAAGCTTATGTCGTGAAGAACAGTATCTCCGATAACATAGTAATGACAGACGGCGTCTTCGGTACTATGCTAAAGCATAAAATTGAGTTTATAGGTTTGCGTGGATCCTGAACTGCGATTTAGTGGAAACGACCGAAGTGTGACCCGACTTCTTATTCAAGATATTGTCCTTTTCCAAAGTAAGGAACATGTTTCGGGAACGTGTTTACATCCTTCTTGTCCTTAAAATTTTACGAGACTACACAACCCTACTAAGGAAAAGTGTAAGTTTGTTTACCTTCGAGCTTTAGCTTCGAATAAGGAAAAGCACATTGTCAACCTGAGGAAAAACCTAGACAAGTGTCATTGTGAGCTTCAGGAAAGATAACGTCAGTGTTTTTTTTTCGCTCAGATTAATTGTTTTTCAACTACTTATTTGCGTCCAGGAGAAGGAATATTAAATTCATAATTTAGATTTATTATGTAGACACTTCAATCTCGAGGATAATTGGTATCCTTAAATTGGAACAAAACACTGCAAATGGTTAAAGAACAGACACAAGTATATAGCGCTGACAATTAATTTGACTATTTTGATCCTAACCGCTCCAACCAAATCGAAGAAAAAGGTATGTGAGCAATTGTTATAATACACGATTCGATTAGATTAGCTAAGGTATTTTTTTTCAAACTTTCAATACCGTTTCTGTTTGAAAAATATTCCAAAATTGATCAGGGCTTACAGAAAAAAAACCTAAGCCGAATTTTTCCCTAACAAACATATATGATGTCGAACATCTTTAGCACAACATAGACATTTTAATAAAAATTGTCTACTGTCCTACACTTTTATTTACTTTTCCATATTTAGCATAAAAATGTTTGTTTCCCTTGTCAATCTTCTAATATCAAAAGAAGCCAATTACCGGTCGTGAAAGCAGCGGATGTTGACCTGCCTCCCTGCAGAAACATCCACATGGTAATAAAGACAGTCACCATCTTCGGAAAATTTTTTTTTAGACCCCTTTCCTTCATCCTCCCCGACAATCTAGAGTTCACTCGCAGATCCGAACACCCGCACATGATACCTTCACTAATGTTATCAGTCACGCACTTGGAATTAACCCTTCGCCTCCGCGAATAAAAACTCAACAACTTCTCACGATTCCTCTCAAGAAAAACAAAACTTGGATCATCATCCCGCACTGGAGATGAGCTTTGAACATCCCTTGTCATAGCTGATGCGATTGATCCAGAACCTACGTGACGATCTTTGTTAGATCAAGATCTTGTAGAAAATTATGTCCATGCTGATCACATCCACCAATCTGATGCAAAATCCATCGATCAGACTGCAGATCCAATCTCTAAGTATAACCAAATCTGAAATTTTATATCAAACTAAACATGACACTTTAAGGGATCTACATTCGGAAAGGAACCACAAACTCCCTGTCTGTAATCTTGCTTCGGGTAATGTGAGTTTTCGAATTGTGTGTTTATTTTATTTATTTTCAGCTGAAATAATTAATTTTCGAGTCTTAGACGAAGAAAATTCGCGACCTCGTGAAGCCGGCACTTCCAAAAATGAGGGGAGTAGCGCTCGTGGCTGCTCAGTGGAAACGCTCGGCGTTGACTGACTTCATCCCCGAGGAGCGCGCCACTTGGACATCGTCGTCGAAGCACGGCGCATCTCCACACTACCCTGAGTAGAAATCTCACCCTGTGGGATGCAAGCCAATCGCTTGTTAGGAACGCACCGCCCATCGCGTTCAGAGGGCGGCGCCTCCGAATTAAGATTTTCGAGTTTCTTCTTGGGAGTCGGACTCGCTGGCTCGCTGACTGCGACTTCGGTGCGCTTATACGTCAGTAACCATAGTGGCTAATTCCAACCTTGCCACTGTTTAACTTTCCTCAACGCTACCGGAGAGTTACGAACCTACAACATGGGAATGTCTCGTCTGCTCCTTAGGGATCCGGCAAGTCCACCCTTTCCGTTCAGGATTCAGCCCCGGGCTCCGGGTTCTGGCTCTTCCGAGGTCACACGTCCTCCAGAGGATCTACCGAGAACTCGTGTGGAATCCAATTATATCATCGCTAATTTAATAAATTTCTTATGTTCGCTCTACAGAGCCAGAGACTAACCGCGATTTTTACCGCAAATATGTTCTCAGTGGCCGGTATAAGGAGAAAACGATGATACTGAGTTAGCATTTTAACAGATGAGGAAAGAAGAGTTTTGAAGATAGCTTTTATTTTGTTTGAAATGGGAACTGGGGATTTAGTTGAACTGTTGAGGATTTTTTAAACAGGGACGAATTCTCTGAAAATGTATTCTATAAATGCGTATATTAATGAAATGTCGCTGTAATGACCAAGTTCATGGGCATTCAAATATGGAAGGAATCACAATTTGAACGTATTCAAAACTTTAAAAACGATATTAAATATATTCAATAGTTTATATAACATTATTTATTTAAGATTTATTTTTCTAAAGCAAAAGATAATATACAAAATCTTAAATAACTAGTGTTAATAAAGAATTATAGATTCAACGTCTTTTTCCAAATCGCACTTATATTTCTATGTTGAAATTTATCATATTTAAAAATGCGGCTATTTCCTCCAATTTTGTAAACTATTCTAAATTTTTTAATGATATAACTACTCGTATATGGTCTAACCGCAAAACATGCTGTGTTCGAAATTCGATAATCAACATGGAAAAAAGTGCAGTAAGTTACCAATTTTTTGAAAATTTTTGTTTGATCTATAGGTATAAACCGATTTCATGTGAAGATTTCATGAAACCAACCAAATATCTTTCTAACACCGAATTTTGAAAATTGATATTCTGAAGATGTACATATTTGATATATTATAGGAACCGTTTCTTTCCGGGAGCAATCTGAATATCAGGGGGTCCATTACGATGATTTTCTCTCACAAACTACATTTCAGATTTCACATACCGCATTTTTTTTTAATTGTGCTAAGAGAGAAATATAATTATTGTTAATAAATGAAAAAAGGGAAATGTGAAATTTAAAGTGTGGAATGTGAGGAAAAAGAAATGGTAAGCCCCCTGCACTATTAAAAAATTTCTTTAGTTTGTCGTAAGTTTGGCACCAATGGTTTCATTTTGGCAAAAAAAAACTTAATTTTGCGGGACAGAGCGGTAACCGGAACCCCATGGAATTTTAGGAAAACGTCTTAAAAATCAGTTTTTTAAGTATCTTTTTCAAGTGCTACCTTAATTTCAAAAATTTTTAACAATTTTTTACTATTGAAATAATGAAACATTTCTTGAACCAATGAATATTTCGACACATAATATAATTTTTTTTGCAGTATTAACTAACATAGATTCCGAGAGAAAGCAAAGAAAAACTCATCCTTGAGTCTTCTTTTGCCGTAGAAAATGAATTTCAGGAATTTATATCTTAATATGTGGGCATGTGGGCAGTTTTGAGCTTTTTTTTAAATTAAACGATGTGAATAATACGTATAATACTAATCGAATGAATGAGTGATGGCTCTTTGCAGTCCACCGTGAGATGTAAGCTCGGCAAATCTGCAAAAATTCTACAGATTATCAACGAAATTGGTCAAAAATGATCATATTTATATCAAAACTTAGCACCCAAGGGTTGTTTGGGACACAGATTCCAAATATTGTATCAAAAACTCAAAATACAAAATGTGAGATCCAAAATGGCGACTAGGATTTTTTTTTAATATGCGATTTATATATACAACTCACTATCTGGGATTTTTTATGGCATGGATTCTAAACGTCTCAAAAAACCCTTCGAAATAAGTTTTATAAAAGTCGCATATATGTACGTTTTAAACCCTTATTGTAGCAATATTGCAACCGAAATTTTCAATTTTTAATGTAATTGAAAAAAAAGTTTAATATAAAACCCCTAGGTAATGAGAATCTTATGTTTTCGGTAGACACCTTATATTCTTTTCTTCCGTCAAAAAATTCGATAATAAGTCTCATGGATATTAATGGTTGAGTTTATGAATGAATTATTCATCATGCAGAGATATCCGATTAATTATATATGAGATATTAGACTTAGGATCTCCCAAAAATCGTGCCTTTTATAGTAAAAATGCCGTAATTTTAAAAACGGCAGGAAGCTTTAATGAGCTTTAATTCGTATTCCCTACGATAGTAGATAACGGTGTTGATTTGGAAGCTAAATTTAACTCCGGTCAGAGATACAATCGTTCGATACAATTGCACGCTTTGTAAATTCCAGAATAAACGCTTCAGTCGTTAATTACCTTGTTCGTTTGCTTTTCTCTTACTAATATCTGTTATTAATAATTCAAAAATAAACGACTAAAAACTATCAGAAAAAGAAGTTGAGCCTACAACTCAAATTGAATTAATCTATTTTGCTGTGTAACTGACTATCCGAACATTTTTAGGGTTTCGTAGAAAACCCGTATGTATAGTCGGTAAAACGGCTGTCTGTCCATTAGCACGCCTAGCGCAAAAACTATTAGGTCTACCGGCCTCATATTTTGCACGAAAATGTGTTTCGCGTGACTAATGCAAAGAAAAATACTTAGAATCTTAAGAAAAATGCTCATAATGGCGTTGCTATGTATATACGTAAAAATTTAGGCCTTTTGACCAAAAAATGCTCAAAATTCACTCAAATTCAGCTCAATATGGGATCGAAATTTTTCTGCACAAACGAAAAAATGTATTCGTCTCCAAAAATTGTTCTTTAAATTTTTTTAAAAATTGTTCTGCCTTCCATCCTTCAAAGCCAAAACTTCATCCTCCGATAAGGTGTTTTTTACCAAATGAAAATTTATATTTACAAAAAGGGAAGTTTTATAAGGACTAGTTAGGTTAAGGGACTAGTCCACCCCCTTTTCCAACCAAACTTCGTATAGAGATTTTGTGATTATTATGACTGCGGTATTTTCGTAACAGGTTTCGTGACTTCTCTTGTGTTTGGAAAGGATCCTTTTCAAGAAGTTTACAGTGTTCACCAAATGAGAACAAATTCAATTAAATCTATTCGGAAAATCTTGAACCTTTTCCGGTAATATAATTGGGAAAAAAATGCACCACTGACTTTTATTCTTCACAAAGTGTCTATTCATCTATAGTTTCCGTACGGGAAACATATTTTTAAATTGATTATTTAAATATAAAAAGAAATTTAGACTAAATTCTCAAGTTCAGATCTTCAATCGTTTGGAAATAAGAAATTGTTTATTTATACTAAAAACCAAATTGGTTGGACACAAAAATTGTCATATGTAATTTTATCCGTAGAATCGAATAACGTATTCACTTTCTCTGTAACTGAAAGAATTAATCAAATCGTTTAAACAAATAAAAAATCATTTTTTCATATATGAAACATCCTTTATTAATAAAATTTTCTCATAACATTATTGACTTCTTTTTTATGGGTCATGGGCCTTAATAGTGAGAAAAATTGGTTAAAACTTAAAAAATTGTTTATAAACTTACAATTTATGACAACTTTTGTTACTAAATACCATTACAAAGATAAACCAGAACGATTTTAGTACAAAATAATTTTTATCTACAACAAATGGATGCACTGGATTATTTGTTCAAATAAATTGTTTATAATAATAAAATGAAATGTTGAATACAATTTATATGTGTGCAACCGCATGAAAAGGGCCCTTATGGCCGGTATGGAGATCCGTATGACGTTTTTCCTGATTTAATAACAGCCCTATATTTTCCAAGTATTAAATATAACACCCAGTTTACGGTTCTATGTATGTATTATTATTATACTAAGTGCACTATTAAATAAAAATGTCAACAATAAATTTTGTAATAGGAATAATATAATAACCTTTTTTTCGTTGCAAACCATATATTATTATTCTTCAGAAATCAAAAGGCGCTTTTTAGGCCGTCTATATACCACTTATTTAATATTTTCTGAAAATATGGATATAATTGGTATTCAAAAGATAGGAAGCCAAAAGGAGCGGTGAATTTTTCTTAAAAGAAATCGTGGAAAATCGTGGACTTTTGACATAATTACATTAATAATAATAATGTAACAAATTAATAATAATGTAGAATTTTCATGATTTTGAAACAATTTCTCCCGCAAGGACAATAAATATGTCATTGATAAATTTTATGTCTTGAATTATCATAATTTTTCCCGTAAGTAGTAACGTACTTTCTGTTCAGCCTTTCAAACCCCTCCCTTCATCAAATCCTAGGTCCACACCTGATTTTATGAGTTGTAGGTTGTGAGTAAATTATTTCATTTAAATTTAGCTTAGGGAAAACACTGCAAAAGAGTTAGAGTCAACTATTTGACTCCGAAAGTTTTTAGTCGATCAAAAGTGATGGAACTTTTATTTCACAAGAGGTAGTTTATGGGGGTTTTAAATAAATTTTATCATCTGCCGGTACATTGAAGAACGATCTAGAGAGGATTTGATATCTACCTGACCACTCGACTTTTGAGTTTACACCTGATTTTTATCAAAATATTTAAAAAAAATTTTAAAGATTTCAAAATACTTCAAAACGATTTTAAATATTCCACAACTATTTGAAAGATTTCAAAATATTTTTCAATATTTCGTGGACACTTCAAAGATTTCACAAAAATTTCAAAAGATTCCAAAATTTTTCCAAAGTTTAACAATTTTAAAAAAAATTTCACCAAAGATTTCAAAGATTTTATAAGGTTTCAGAAGATTTGAAAAAGTTACATTTACAACTATTTCAAAGATTTCAAAACATTTCAAGAGATTTTTAGGAACATTTTTATTTTTAATGAACAAACAGTTCAAAGATTTCAAAGATTTAAAAAAAATTTTCAAGATTTCACAAAGATTTCAAAGTTTTATCAAATTTCAAAGGATTTAAAAAGATTTTACACAGATTTCAAAGATTTCACAAGGTTTTTACAGACTTCACAAAGGCACTGAAAGAAATAATTGGACGGTGCACGCATAATTCTGGTTATTCCTTATTATATTGCTAGCTATTATTACGTATTATAGCTAGACCAAGAATATTTCATCCGTAAAGTATCCTAAATCTTATTTCTAAGTCATAGACTTTTAGGCTTTTAGAGTTGCAATATCGTTATATATGAGGATAACTTGAAGAAATCTCTGGAAGAGATTTAAACTCGATCTTTGTTATTTATAATTTTTCTCAATTTTTGCAATACGAAAAAAGGCATGTGTAACTTTTATCTATATAGGGGTAGATTTTGAGGGTTGAGAATAAAGTTCCTGGTTTCGGAAATTTTTCGATTCTTCTAACAAGATAAGATAGCTGGAATTAAAAAAAAAGTAGTAGAAGCTTTTCCGGTACAGATATGACTTTCAAATCTAAATAAAACCCTTATTATTTTAGAAATTAAATTGCCCTTTCTTGATAACGTGAGAGAGGAAAAACAGCATCGTGAATTAAATACTTTGTTTTATGACGATTAATCAATACTCCCATATGAGCACCAATTATTCTTGCCTGCTGTCCCCAACTTGGCTGGATACTCCGAAGAAATATGCACTTGTTTACGAAAACTTCGGGCAGAAATTAGCCCCAATGCTCCCTGGACTGCTAGTTTAGATTAGAATCTTCGATTGATCACGATTCACGATTACGCCACGTAATGAAACTCTTCGTCAGTGTGAAACCGCAGACCTCGCCACTGTACCAGTGGGTATCTCCTTAGTCTTCACAAATGAATTTCAAGTCAAGCAAAGAGAAGGGCCATGGTGTATCCAGTGAGAGAGAAAAAAATAGGAGGAAAAGTGTAATGAAGGGAAAGGGTTGAAAAAGTTGTGGGTTAGTCGATTCTCGTAAAAGAGAGAAAGATGAGGGAAAGGAAGGCAGAAAGGGTGGAGAAGGTAGGTAGCTTTCATTTCGTTGATGTAAGTTTGAAGCTTCATAGATTTGACGGGCATCGCATCTGGGCTTGTCCGCGAATGCCCCCCAAGCGGAAGTAAGGTAAACCAAACTCCAACCCTCCTTTTCTCTGGAATTCACGATTCCACACGCATAGAAGCCCTAGGGCAAAGCTTGTCTCAAATTATCCTCTTCTAGAGGCTCAGTCGGGATTGACATCCGCTTATCATCCAACGGAATTTAGAAGTTTACGCTGCCGCAAGCAAACTCCTATATGTGTAATTGATGTAGGTGTTCACTATTAAAACATTGCAGAATAAACTAAAATGAAAGTTTGGCCACATTTTCATAGCGATGCTAGTCAATGAAACGTTCTACTGAAACACTGAGAGTTTCAAGAAACAATAAAACGTTTCATTAGACCAAAGTTTTGGAAACGTTCTTAATGCCTCAAATGTTTAAAATTTCGGACTACACGCCTTTTGTATGAAATTAATGTAAGTACTATATTAAATTTAATTTGAAGACTTTAACTTCCTGAAATTTTAGGTAAAACTATTGAATTTTCAACGAAACAATAAATTAACTTAGAAAAAGTAGTTACACTTTCAACCAGGGGTGAATTTTAAACTAAAATTGAAAAAATTCAACCAGAAAACGAATTTTTAATAAAGTAGTTCAACTTTTAATTAAGTATATTGTTGAATTTTCAACAAAAAAAAAGATTATTATTCCAAATAAATAAAAACAGTTTAATTCATCAAAAAAGGCAAGAATTTTAACAAAATAGTAGAATCTTTAACCAAACCAGATTCATTTCAAAACAAGCGATTTCATTTTTTACCAAAAAGATAAAATTTCCACCAAGGAAAGACTAAAAATCAAAATTAAAATTTTAAATAAAAGAGTTGAATTTCCAACAAGAAGTATTTTTTAATCATCTAAGAGAAATAGTATCAACAAAATTCTTGAATTTTCAAGTCAAGAAGACAATTTTTTTACCAAAACAGTTGAACTTTATAGCAAAAATATGAATTTGCAACAAAAATGATGAATTTTTAAAAAAGAAGATTAATATTTTACCAAAAAGATACATTTTTCACTAAATAAATATATTTAAAACAAAATAGTTACAGATTTGAATTTCAAATAAGCAATTGAATTCATTCAAAAAAGAAGAATTTTTGATGAAATAGTTGAAACCTCAACCAAACTAGATTAATTCTAAAATAAACAATTTCATTCTATACGCACAAAAAAAAGAAGAAATTTCTATCAAGAAAAGATGAAATAAAAATGAAAAACCAAAAAACGAATTTTAAACAAAAGAATTTAATTCTCAACCAAGAAAGATTTGTGAGTCAAGAAAGAAAATAAATCTCAACAAAATTCATGAAACTTCAAACAAAAAAGACGAATTTTCACCAAAATAGCTGAATATTTAACCGGAAGGCGTGACTTTTTAATTGAATTTGTTGAATTTGCAACAAAATAATTAAATTTGCAACCAAGAAGTTTAATATTCTATAAGCAAAGGACGAATATTGAAAAACATACATGAATTTTCAAAAAATAGTTACATTGCCAACCAAAGAAAGGAACTCTCGAAAGTAAATGCAATAGTTGATATATAACTAAAAAAAAACGATTTTGATTTTCAAAAAAATAGTTGGATTCATCCAAAAATACAAATTTTTGACAAAATAGAGAAACGCTCATCCAAAGTATATTAATTTTCAACCAGTTGCAATTTTAGTCAAAACGATGAAATTTTCACCGAAAGAGTTGAATTATCTAACCAAATAGATGAACTTTAAACAAAATAATTGAACTACTAGTCAACAAAGATTCTTCGGTCATGAGAGAAAATTTTTCTCATCTGTATTGTTGAAGTTTCAAGCCAAAAAGACAAATTTCCTGAAAAACAGTTGAATTTTTAAACCAAAAATATTAATTTTCATAAAAAAAGTGAATTTTCAACGAAAAAAAAGATCAATTCTCAACGAAAAATACAGTAGTTGATTTTACAACCATGAAAGATTTTAATTTTAAATCAGAAAGAGTTGAATTCATCCAAAAAGACGAATTTTCAACAAACTATTTGAATCCTGAACGAATACACATTAATTTCCAACCAAGCACTTGCATTTTTAATGAAAAAAAGGTCAAGATTTTACCAAGAGAGATAAATTTTCAAGGTAAAAAATTGTTTGCCAAGAAAGAAAAAAATGTCATCCGGAAATCATGACTTTATAAAAAACTTTTTGACTTTTAACAAAATAATTAAATGTTTATCCGAATAATTAAATTTCTAACCAAAAAAGATGAAAAAAGGGGAAAGAACGTGAAGACTGTAATAAATAAATAGAAATTTTGGTTAATTTTTATTACTTAAAAAACTGAAAAATTTGCTTAGAAGTTAAGGTAATTTTCCACTGCACACCTTCTCATTTAGTCCGTATGACAGCAAGCTAAAATCGTTATAGGCCCCTCTCAGGCCTGTTGAAATTCAAAACCCTTTTTCCAGATAGAGTATAGAAAAACCGAAGAAGTTTGATCATTTTTATTTATCATTACAAGCTTTCTGAGTAATATAATCATATTTCTGTTTGAATTCACATTTATGATACGCATGCATCGCTATCAAAGTATTTCATACAACCGCGTGTTTCGTCAATCGATCTTGAATCGGCCACTTTTATTATATGTAAACGAACTTATCAAAACTCTTGTTTGAGGGCTCGTCTTGAAAAAATAGTATGTGCAGCACGGACCAAAAGACGATTCTTGGCCCGGCTTGCCTTTTTGTGTATGTAAAAAATATATACGTTTCCGTGAAGCACAAGCCCTTACTTCATACACAACTCCTTTTACCTTAAAAATTGTGACCCGCCGGACCTGTGCGACCCGTTTGACTCTTTGAGGGTTAGGACTACAATGAGCAAGAAAAAGGTACTGGCTTGCTAGAATTTAACTAGTGTTCTTGTTTCGTTAGAAGGATTACTAGGCTAAACTAGTTAAACTAACCAGATAAATTTTGATTAAATTTACTAGTAAAACTGGTCATTTCACCTGGTTCTTGCGCTTATCTTAACTGTGAAAAACATTGCAACTTCAACAAATAAAAGCTGGTAATTCAAAAAAGAATATTTAGTAAAATGAACCTAATTTTGAAAGTTAGTTCAACCACAAATTTGTTCTACTTGACTACTAGCAAACAGTAAACTTAATTAAGGTAAATGGTTAGATCAACCATTTCACTCAATTAAATTTGTTCAGAATTTTAATGTTATGATGATAATTAGCAGGTGATATTATTTTAATAGTAATATTTATTTTCGCGGAGTAAAAAAAAATTCTTAAAATATTTCAAGCACATACAGTGCTGATACCGAGAACGATGGTGAAATTATGTGGCCAACTATAATCTTGAGAAATCGTTTTTATTGCCAAGTAATGCGCTCTGCGTCACTTAGCGACATTTGTCCTGAACTACTGAAAGTTACAAACCAGAAAGATGATTAGTTCTGGGTTGAGACCGTAACAGCCCATGACGCTTGAGTAATCCCGTTGCGTCCCCTTGTGAGCCTAAGCATGACCCCATAGCCCTCTCCATAGGGAGAGGACCAAAGCCACGCTGTTAGCCAGAAAGATACTATCAAAAGAAATATTGATTTATAATGATCCGTTTCTTTCGTATGAACTAACTAAACGTTCCATTATATACACACACACATACACACATACATACACACACGAACACACACACACACATATATATATATATATATATATATACCTATATAATTCAAAAAAGGGTTGAGCAACCACCGCAGGGTCCCTCTGGGAGCAACTGCCATATAAAAATGACACCGGCTCCCAGTAGAAACGCGGTATATCACACATATGGCCACGTCTCACGACCGTGAGATGGGTGGTCACAGGGCACGACGAAATCACAACGACAGGCCTGCAAAATCCTCGTGTACCTTGAGGACACAAAGCGGCGCAAGGATGACAGCTTCCTGCATCCATCTCGCAAGTGCCTTGGCATATTTTGGGCACGCGGGTATGGCTTTAAGGTAACGAACCAGTGATATTTCAATCGCTAATATAGTTCGCTTCTCGAAGTCTTGGAGAATGCTGTCAGGCCTCAAGTGTGCAACGAAGACTGCTGTCCGAAAATCGTAGTTCCAGAAAATTTCGCACTTCTCGTTTTAGACAATTGACTCTATCTCCCTCGGTGCGTTCGACAGGGCAGGATCGCGACTCACACCGTGAGCGCGACAAAGATGGTAATAAAGCACTCTTAGGGCTGCATTAGAGAGTCTGTATATAGAGATACGTCGTTTCCGCTTGAGTGTGACACCCGGTTAGTATGTGTTATGGGTACTCAGCGTGTGAATTTCACGCTCTGCGCCTATCGCTGGGAACTTCTTGACACAAAATGAGGTCACTGTATACTTAAGTGGAAATGACACATTCCTGGAATGCGAAAATCAAACCCTCTGTACCTGAATTAAGCCCTGATGATCTGAGGAAAGCAAAAGTTTGCTCCTTCGACAAGGACTGTTTTTCTACATTTATGTGAAAGTTTCCGTGCATTTTCTTGTTGAGTAGCTGTTGGTGGAATCTGTCAACCTCTGCTCTCTTTACTTCGGCTTTTAGAACTGAAGTATCTACATGGAGTAATGCACCTCACTCCTGATGCTCAAATCCAGGCCAAGGGTCTCGGCCGCCTACTCCGCGGCTTTGTAAAGGAACGCTCCCCTGCCAATCATCTTCTATTTCCTGGAAATTTTTGGGAGAGGATCCGTGTTATTTGCAACGGTGTAGGCTGTACTTAGAACAATTCGGTTATGAAGAATTTGGAGATTCATAAGTCCGCATCCGCCTTGACGGCGTGAGATGTATGATCGGGGAACGGACGAATTGATATGCAAGCTCCCATGCATATGCATGATATTTTGTGTGGCGATATCAAGGTCCACAAGCTCGTTCCTCGTCCATTGAGCCACTCCAAACAAGTAGAGTAGAACCTGTGCGGCATGCATGTTAGTTGCAGATACCTTGTTCAATGCAGGCAGATTTCAAGACCAAAACTGTCGAAGAAGATGCTTGCATCTGCTTCGGAGAGAATCCTTCACTAAATTTAGGTCCTGAATGCGGCTTTGAGGTACGCCTAGGTATGTGTACAGGCCTCTCTAGCGTGAAGATGTCTAATAACACGTATATCCGCAAGCTCAGAGTTATTGGGAACAGCAATAATCTTTTCTTTCTTGAGATGGATCTTGGCACACTTATCATATCCAAAGTGTCCAACCTCTCCTGTGTACTCCTTCAGGATAATTGAAGCACTCTGTAGTTTTCTTTTACCAGAAGGATACACCTTCAGGTTATCCATATAAAATACATGAGTAACCTCATGGTCGCGATGACTATTGCTGCCGCAAAGGTATCCTGGAGAATTACGTAGTGCGAGAGATAGAGGCAGAGGTGTGATGCAAAAAAGCAAAGGGCTCATGGTATAGCCCTGAAAGACGCCCCTCTGGAAGGTCACGTTGGTCTTTGTCACACGATAATTTCCAGTTGAGATAGTAAATCTAGTTTTCCAAAGGGGCATCAATCTCTCTATTTATCTCACTATGTGTGGATGAACCTTCAAGGTTTTCAACAGACAGATGATAAATCTATGGGAGGTTGAATCCGAAGCTTTATGGTAGTCAATCCAGGCCACTGACAGGACGCGCTAATGGCCTGTTGCGTCTTTGCAGACGTATCTGCCAATTAGCAGATTCTGTCAGCAGCCTGCTACACCTTTTTTGAGCCACGTTGTTCGTACATCTTTGTCTGCGCAGGCTCAATTCTACGAAAATCCTGTTGTTCAGGACGGCTGTAAAGATCTTATACAGTGTGTTCAAAAGAGTTATTGGCCTGTAATTCTCTGTGTTGGATAAGTTGCCTTTTTTCGGTAGGAGAATACCATATCAGCCACTGCGAAATGGGCGTTTCCGACTTTAAAAGTGAGGTGAATATTTGCGGGCCAGATGGACATTCGTCCTCAGATGTTATGAGGTTGTTGCAAAACTACTTGAGGCGAATGATATTATCAGTATCTTCTTTCAACTCCAGTGTTTTCGGGATCTTGTATACTTCTCTCCAAAAAGTCTTTACCTCGTTGGGCTTCGGTGATTTTTCACAGAAACAGGAAGATCCTCAGTTCTTGGGCGAACTATCGAACCCTTTCCGTGAACGTTCTACCGGATGTTAGGTAGTCGATCACACACTGAAAATTTGACGCATTCTGCCTTGCCCATGCAAGCGTCTTTTGGTCTTTTGATCCATCCTCGGTTTTAGCCTTCGATTTGAATCAGCCAAAGCTCACGCAGCTCCATAAACTGCCTAATTTTCGCGGTTGGTCTTAATGTCTCTTCCTCATCTTCGTCTACAGCTTGTTCATACAGCGGTTGGGAAAGCGCTCCATACATATCCATTTTTCAAGAGGTAGGCACGTTGATTTCGCAATGACTGATGCGAAATGTGCTCTGGGTGTTTCTGGCACCACACAGTGTGCATACGTGCAATAAAGCCTCCGTGAGTAGGGATAATACTGGCATCGTAGCAGTCTAGCAAGTCATCCTTGAGTTGAATCGTCCGCTCAACGTAGGCGTTTCGCAGGTTCATCGTCGTGTTTCTATCTAAATTATTTTCAGCACCCCGAACTCTAGGGTGATCGGCACTGTTTGCCCACCCATTGTTCGGTGTTCTTCGCGTTCGATCGTTTTGAACCGCATCTACAACTATTTTGTGGTTTGGTGGTATCATTGTTGTTCTCACGAGCAGCTAGGAAAAGGGTTCGTCCATCCTTGTAGAGCCCCGCATGCAAGGATAAGGCTGCATACTCTGACAGGTCGCCCGGTATCCGGGAGTCACCGTTTGAGTCATCTCACCCAGGTGCCAATCAGATTTCGGCACGGTTGATATGCCTTAGCTTAGGGGTTATTCGTTCGGGACCATCCCTGGACATGTGTCCGCGACCGCTTATTAATTATTGTAATCATATTCAGAAGAAAACTTTGGTATAGGGACCCTCTATCCCCAACCCAAAGACGCGTTCGGTAGCTTTGTCGTAGGCCGTTCGGTTTGATTCCAAAGGACTCAGGGGTATGTCACGCCAGCCATTCCAGCCTATATGAAGTTGGTTCCCAACTTGACTCAGCGGAGAAACACCGAAACTGTGGCGTTCAACGCCTTTCACCAAAATGTTGGGCTTAAATTTTGACAAAAGACTCATAAGTGTCAAAGTAACCAAAATACATGTGTCAACATACGACGTCAAAACATAACCTGGGAAATCTCTTTACATGTAACCTGTTTAATGTATCAATTTTATAAAAAGTTTCGAAAGTTTTGCTTTTCTTGATAAATTCGCTCTATTGAGCGTCGGTATTTCAGTTGTTCACGGGTTATTTCACGAGTTTAGACATGCATAATCACCGTGCATAATATAAATATAAAGATAACAAATGTATCAAATATTGTTATCATAAATTAGACCTTTTACACGTAACTTACATGTATATAGTTTATAACTACGGAAACACATATTTATATCGCTCTTACATTTTCTAAATGTGAATATAATCCAAAAAGTTCAGGAATTCTGATATTACATTTAAATTTAGGCAAGGTAATTGGCGGAAGGCAATCAGCGCATTTTTCCCGCTGAGTCGAATTGGGAACTATAATTATAATAGTCGTGTCATACCCCTAAAAGGAATCGAAACCGAATATATATATATTTTCTTTTTTCCTTTCGGTTTTGGTTACGATTCCTTTGGAATAGAACTGAAGGGCCTATGACAAAGCCACCGAACGCGTCCTCGGGTTGCGGATAGAGGGTCCCGGTACCAAGGGTTTCTGATGAATACGGTTACAATAGTTAATGCGCAGTAGCGGTCAATTTTCCAGGTATGGTCCCGAAGGAATAACCCCAAAGCGGAGGCGTAGCAACCGTACCGAAAGCTGAATGGCACCTAGGTGAGGTGTCTTAAATGGTGACTTTGGGATACCAGGCGACCTCTCAGAGTATGCAGCCTTATCTTTGCACGCGGGGCTCTACAAGGATGGACGCACCCTTTCCCTAGCTGCTCGTGGGAATAACAATGACACCATCGAAACACCAGAGCACCCGACAATGGGTCGGCAAACAATGCCGATCATCCTAGAGTTCGGCGTGCTGAAAATAATTTAGTTGGAAACACGACGACGAACTGGCGAAATGCCCACATTCAGTGGACGGATCGACTCAAGGATGACTTGCTAGACTGCTACGATGCCAGCATTATCCCTGTTCACCGAGGCTCTATGGCGCGTATGCACACTCTGGGGTGCCAGAAGACACCCAGAGCTTCAGCACGTTTCGCATCAGTCTTTGCGAAATCAAGCCGACTACCTCCGGAAAAATGATATGTACGCAGAGCGCGTCCCCAACCACTGATTGATCAAGCTGCAGACACCTTCTGAGAGATAATCGCGATTTCAGGACAAGAAGGAGCATTAACATGCAAGTTCCTCCTAAGCCCCAAGATCTGGCTCAAAAGGATGCCCCCCTTCGTGGAGATATCTCTCAAGAGTCCGACCTCTGGACCATCAATTGCTCAGTTTATGGTGCTGCGAGAGCTTTCGGTGATGCAAATCGAACGCTAAAACCGACAATGGATCAAAAGACCAAAATACGCTTGCATCAACTGAACAAGAATATTGGATGGGCAAGACAGAATGCGTCCCGTGTTCAATGTGTGATTGAATAAATAACATCTGGTGACCGTTCACGGGAACAGTTCGAAAGTTCGCCGAAGAACTAAGGATCTTGAATCACACACTGGAAAAGTCAAAGCTGCTGACAATCAAGCAGCATATTGTTGACAATATACGGCTGTTATCTGACGCAAGAAGGAGAATACAGAAGAGGGAGAGATGGATCAGGGAGAATCAACAGTTTCTCGCTGACACTAGAGTTGAAAGAAGATACTGACAATATGTATTTTATATGGATGACCTGAAGATCTATGCCTCTGGTAAAAGCAAACTTCAAACTGCTATAAATATCGCCAAGAAATACGCAGGAGAGAAAGGCAAGATTAGTGCCGTTCCCAAGGACCCTGAGCTTGTGGATATAAGTGTTATACCTGGGCGTGCCTCAAAGCCGCATTCAGGACGAAACATCAGTGAAGGAGTCTCTCCGAAGCAGATACAAGCATCTTCTTCGACAGATTTGGTCTTCCAATCTGTCCGCGTTGAACAAGGTATAGTCGACTAACATGCTTGCCGTCCCGGTTCTACTCTACTCGTTTGGGATGGTTCAATGGACAAAGAAAGAGCTTAAGGCCCTTGATATCACCACACGTAAGATCATCCATATGCATAGAAGCTTGCATATCAATTCGTCAGTTCCGCGATTATACATTTCACGCCGTCAAGGCGGACGAGATGATTGGCGAAGGAGCGTTCCTTTACAAAGCCGCGGAGCAAGCGGCCGAGACCCTTGGCCCTAGAAAAACAGTCCTTGTCGAAGGAGCAGACTTTTGCTTTCCTCAGATCATCAGGGCCTAATTCAGGTACAGAGGGTTTTATTGTCGCATACCAGGACGGTGTCATTTCCACCTTAACATACCGTGACCGCATTTTATGTCAAGAAGTTACCAGTGATAGGTGCAGACCGTGTCATGTACTCGCTGAATACCTAGAACACACACTATCGGGATGGCCGACCCACGCGGGAACGACGTATATCTATAGACATAATGCGGCCCTAAGAGTGCCTTATTACCATCTTT